>VMDO01005488.1:73169-98098 GCA_007922755.1 Pedetes capensis | reverse complement strand
TAGGCCTCTTTTCCTAAGCTAACTTTTATCTTGCAGTTAGTTCCTTTTAGAGATCTCGCTGTCATCAGATAGTCCAGATCAAACTTATATTCATTAAGGCAGTGTGACTTCCCTTGTCAATTCACCTTTACTGGTCATTAATATTATTACTACTCTATTAGATACCTGGATTTGAACTCCAAGCCTTATTTACTATAATCCTTTTTCTAGCTCTAAAAATTTCATAATTTCCACTGAGACTGTTTCATGAAAGTCTCTTCCTCTTATATATTTTTACCAGTACTCCATTGCAGAGCATATCACTTGATATCTGTATTATTGCAACTCCCTTCTAACTGACTTTGCCCTTTCCATTTTATTTTGCATGTGTCTTAGAACTTGACTTAATATTTATAAACTTTATGTAAATACTAATATTAAACTGGGGGTCTCATTCGTTGATTTCTGAATGCAAGCTTCTCAGGGCTGGACATGCAAATGTGAACAAAACAGCATGTCCTTGCCCCTCTCTCTTAGAGCTTATGTTCTGATAGAAGGCAAGAGAGAGCGGAAGAGAGGAAACCTGAATAAACAAAATGATTTTGGTTCGTGGTAAAGGCCATGATGCAATGATGTGCAGAGATAGAGTGGGAATGTTGATTTAGCTTCAGGGTTCATGGAGTATTCTCTGGAACTAGCCCAGTTGGGAAAGAGGGAAGAAAATAAGAAAATGCTATTAAACATCTTAATAAATGGGAGGCTTAGTGTTTACAGTAACCATTGTGTGCAGATAGAACTAGTGTACTGTAAAGGTACAGGCATCATGAGGAAGGGGAAAAGGGATGGATTATTCACAAACAGAGCTGGGAAAATTATCTGCCATATATGTTCGACTCTTTACTTGGTTGGCTGTTCCTTGGAGATCATTCATTCTTATGAAACAGGAGTTATATAGCAAAATAAAACTGATCCAGATGGAAAAAGTGATTTAAAAATTTTTTTTCAGTTTTCTTAATCTGTAGTTCTTATTTACTACTCAAGTTCAGCAGACAATTTTTGACCAATTGACATATGAAAATTTCCAAAATATATGTTTATTGGTAGATGAAATAGTGAGATTGACATCCATTACACATTTGATAGTCAGAGGTGAAACTACAAACTATGTGAGCATTGATCATAAGGCATAAAGTTCAGGTTGGGGCCCTGGCCTCTAGGATATGGCTGAATCAGGCAGTCATGAGGAAGAGCCGTAGAATAATTAATGGTAAGCAAAGGCCCATTGGCAGGAAAGGTGGGTGGGACACAGAACACTGGACTGGGTGGTGTTCTTGAGAGCTCTTTTGGATGTTCTAGTCAGGGAACATGGCTACACATGACCAAAGAACAGTCCTGTTCTACCAGGGGTTCAGCACAGGGGCACAGCTTTGGGAGGGATACACATGGAGCCATGAGGGAGGAAGGATACACTTGTCTAGCCAGACAGATCAGCCAAATCAACCCAGGCAGTCAGTGAGGTGACAGATGTCGTAGCCAGATCCCAATCACATTCTAGTCATGTTCTTAAAGAAATACAAGTTCTAGAAACTTCCACCTGTTTTGTAAGTTCTTGATTTAGACTTACTAAAGCTTCCTTGCTCCTTACTGAAATTTTGCACCACTATCCAGACCATTGGGTTACAAACTGACAAGTCTGTGACACTTAAGATATTTACTTAAATTCTTGATTTTTATACTTTCATGGATACTTTTCAAGTTTTCAATAGTTTATGGGTTTTTTTTTTCCTTCTTAGAGAAAGGTATTTTAACAATTTTAGATTTTACTTTGGCTGGGGATCTTGTTATCTTATATGACATTATAACAAAGATTACCCAATAGACAAATGATGATAATGTTAGAAGTTTTCGTTCAGTAATAAAAAAATAAGCTGTACAGCCTACATTCTAACTAAATCTGGAGCAGGGGGCCTTATGTATTATTATTATTGAGCAATTTGCATGCTTATCAGGGTCATAAGGACAGAAGCAAATACTGATTTTTTGATACAGGTATATTGAAACAAATATTTTTCTTTAAATGACAGCCCTCTCCTGAACACTCACCAAGCCTGTACTCTTCATAAAGAAGTTTTCTCAGTTCTCTGCAAGATTCAGAAATAAATCATATGTGGCTCCTTGCGTCAGAAGTCTTTACATTATACTCTTCTGGAAAAGTAAACTGCTGGGCTTTGCCTAGGAAAGAAGGGTCACTTCAGACATTTTTACTATTATCACTGGGTCCCTAAAATTAAAATTCATTCACTGGTTTAAAAAACCCTTTTTAAGGACTAGCATAAATGCTGGCTGTACTTAATGGTTGTTCTTAACTGTTGATGCTATTTTAGTTTTTTAATTTGTTAATATAACCTCTTATTATTGTCTCTATAGTTTACTCCAAAATGGTCAGCTTGAAATTGTGACAGGTGGCTGGGTTATGCCTGATGAAGCTACTTCTCATTATTTTGCCTTAATTGACCAACTAATTGAAGGACATCAGTGGCTGGAAAAAAATCTGGGTATGTATTTGTGTTTTACCCTTTGGGCTGCTTAAAGTGTTAAGTTTAGGGAATGTGAAGTGAGGCTGTATTTTAATTTTTTCAAATAATTAATTTTCTCAGCACTGATAATTATTAAATAATGTATCTTTCATTAATTTATGATATTTCTTAGGTCGTACACTCAGTTACATCATTTTAAAATTATTTAGGGTGGTGTACCTTATTTAATCTATTATCTATTTTATTAAATTATCTTATTAATTTTAGAATTTTTTGTTTTAATTGTATATTGAGACTTAATCTAAGAATCAAAAGCCTATTATTAGCTTAAGCCAAAAAAACTGAATGAAGAAAGAGTATATTAATTACGTCAGCAAGAATTCCAGAGAGTAGCTTCAGGTAAAGCCTGGATCCAGGCAACTCATATGCTGTTGTTTAGATACTCTTTGAACTCATCTTGTGTATGCTTCAGTCTTCTTCCTGGGTTTAGAAGGAGTGTAAGATGGTCTGAGGTAACTGAGATGCTCCTTCTCTCAGCCTAGCAACCAGGACAAGGATTTTTCCTTAATATTTTATCTGATTGGCCTAACTTGGATCACGTGCTTAGTTCTGTGTCCAGAAGTGTAGTATCTGAAGTCACAGAGGTCATTTGGATGGTAATTGTCTTGCAGAGGAAGGAATTGGAGGCAGGGGCAGGGTGAGCTGTACCTAAACTGTATGAATAGTCCTCCATGTGAGTGGACCCTCGGGATAGATCCAACCCAAGAAGAGAGTTTGAAGTGAGGCCAAGAAGTGAGAACAAGGATGCTGGGCTAATAAAATCAGATGCCTATTACAATTCATAAAACATTAGGACTAATTGAAATGTTTTTGATGTCTGATATTTGTATTTTGCAACATGGTAAATAACTCTTCAAATATATTTCATATTTTAGTATAATTTTATAAGTTTTCATATGGTAAGCACACATGTTTTATATTGAAGTTATTTCTAAATATTATTTAAAAATTTTTTTCCATTAGGGATAAAATTCTCTCACTCTATTACATTTTTTCTTTTTCTTTTGACATGATTTCAAGTTCAAATAAATTATAGGAATACTATAAAGTAGTCTCATAAAACCTTTAGACAGATTTATCTCTTATTAACATTTTGACATATTTGCTTTATATTTTTCCTCCATCTGTATTATTGTTGTGGAGCTATTATTAGCACCTTGGAGAATAAGCTGCAGGTATGCTAACTGTGCAGAAGAGGGCTAACACAGAAGGTCTGAGACTGCTCTCCTGGGAAGGCTTTGCTTGTAAGGCTGGCCCTGGGGACTGGGACTTCCTAGATGAAGAGAATGGCTCACTGTTTTTCAGCTGTAGTGTGTGCTTTCCTTTTGGGTATCTGGAATCTTAGTATGTACTAGGCAGAGTTTCCTATGTCACCAACTCCCAGTAGAACCTTTGGACACTGAGTCTCTAATGAGCTTCCTCCGCTGAGAACATTTCACTGGTACCATCACAATTTGGTGCTAGAAGAATCAAACATCCATGGTGAGAGGGCTCCTCGGAGGTCTCACCATGTTTCCTCTGGACTTTGTTCCCTATCCATGTTTCCTTTCCTGATTTTGTTGTTAAGGCCTTTCTCTGTCATAAATCATAGTCAAGAATATGATAATATGCCTAGACCTATAAGTTTTCTTAACAAATCTTCAAATCTAGGAGTGGTCTTAGACATTCCCTACAGTGTTCCCTTTTCTTAAATGCTGAACTATGTCCTAAGCCAAGGATATTCACTATTTAAACCTCAGTTGTGGATTTTTTTCTTATATTTAACTTTTACTGAAGTATAATTTATATGCAGTACAATCTTAATGTATCTTAATGTATCTTAATGTATCTTAAATGTAGAGATCAGTGAATTTTGAAAGATATAAATACCGACTTTGTACACATTTTCATGGCCCCGGAAATTTCTTATCCCCTCATTTCTTGTCCTGCAGCTGAGTGCTCTCTGATTTGTATCATTGTAGATGAGTTTTGCCTGTTAAAGAACTTACATATAGACTCAAATAGTATATACCCTTTTGGATCTAGTTTCTTTTGCTCAGTGTAACTTTTGTCTTACAACTTTACTAAGATATATGTATATACTATAAAACTCACTCATTTAAAGTGAACAGTTCAGTGGTTTTTAGTATGTTCACAGAGTCACCCAATTATCACCATGATCTAATTTTAGAACCTTTTCTACATCCCCAAGGAAACCTCATACCTGTTAGTAGTCACCTTTCTGGTTCCTCCTTCCCTGCACCTATGCCAGGCTACCACTTACCTACATTTTGAATACAAGTCCTCCCTGATATCTGTGAGAGATTGGTTCTAGAACTCCCTACAGATATCAAAATGCAAGTTGCTTAAATAAAATGGCATTATGTTTGCATATAACCTTTGCATGCACTTCTTCCCATATACTTTAAATCATGTCTAGATTGCTTATAATACCTAAAGCAGTGCCAGTGCTGTGTGAATAATTTTTAGGGAATAATGGCAAGACCAAAACATGTACACATTTAATACAAATGTGTTTTTTTTCCAGAATATTTTTGATCTGCATTTGATTGAATCCATGGATGTAGAGGGCTGACTGTATATAGATTTGAATATTATGGACATTTCACATAGTTGGAAACATACAATATATGCTTTTGTATGATTGTCTTCTTTTACTCGGTATATTTTCAAGGTTCATGCATGTTGTAGCATGTATCAGTGCTTTACTCCTTTCTATGGCTTAGTGATACTGTTTTTTATCTATATATCTATATCTATATCTTTATACACACACCACATTTGTTCATCCATTCTTCAGTTGATGGACACTTAACATTATCTCTCATTTTTGGTTATTGTGATTCAGAGTGTTACACAAATTTGTTTTAATGTTTTTATATAAACATAGTTTCATTTCTCTTGGCTGTTCACTTAGTAGTCTTGCTGGGATATATGGTGCGTCTATGTTTAGCACTTTGAGAAACAAACTATGTCCAGAATGACTTCTTGACTTGAATCATTTTACCTTTCTTCCAGTAATGGATGAAGGCTCTACTTTCTCCAAGCCTTTACCAACCTTAGTATTGTTTGTCTTTGTTATTGTAATCATCCTAGTGGGTGAAGTGTTACCTCATTGTGATTTTGATTTGCATTTCCCCAAAGACTGTTAATGTTAGAAATCTTTTCATGTAAAGCCAGACAGGGTGGTGCATGACTGGGGAGGCAGAGGCAGGAGGACTGCAAGTTCGAGACTAGAGGCAGTCTGCATAATTTAGCCAGACCCTGTCTCAAAAACTAAAAAAAAATGGGCTGAGGGTGCAGCTTAGTGGTAGAAGCACTTGCAAAGTATGCAAGTGCGAGGCCCTGGGTTCAACCTCCAGTACTGGAAAAAAAAAATTTTTTTTTCACATGTATATTGGCTATGGAGAAATGTTTGGAGAAATGTTTGTTCAAATCCTTTGCCTGTTTTTTAGTAGAGTTATTTTTGTATTTATTGTTGGCTTATAAGAGTTCTATATAAAGCTGGGTGTGGTGGTACATGCCTGTAATGAGGCTAGCCTGGGCTTGGTGAGTTTGTGACCTGGGCTATACAGCAAGACTCTGTCTCAAAAAAGTTCTTTATATAGTCTAGGTAAAAATCTCATCACATAATGACTTGCAAATATTTTTCTTCCATTCTATAAGTTTTCTTTTCACTCTTGAAGGGGTATTGTTGCATGAATTGCAAAATAATTTTCTTAGACATGGAGTCTCTATGTTGCTTAGGCTGGTCTGGAGCTCCGAAACTCAAGTGATCCTCCTGCCTCACACTTCTAAGTAGCTGAGATTACAGGTACCTGGCAAAAATTTTAACTTGCAAGTCCACTTTACCTATTTGTTTTTCTTTGTCACTCATTCTTTTGCTGTCTTAGTAAGAAACCATTGTATAACCTAAGATCTTGAAGATTTAGTTATATTTTTTCTAATAGCTTTATGATTTTAGCTCTTATATTAGGTCTGTGATACATTTGGAGTGAAATTGTGGATAGCTAGCTGGTTGTCCTAATAACTCTGTTGAAAAAATAATTCTATCTTTGTTGACTTGTCCTGGCACTCTGTTTGATTTGTTTTTTTGAGATAGGATTTCCTTATTGTAGCCCATGCTGGCCTGGAACTCACATTGATCCTCTTGGCTCACCCTCTAGAGTGCTGAGACTGCAGACATGTGCCAAGCTGTCCTGGAACTACTGTTGACAATCAACTCATCATAAATGTGAGAGTTTATTTCTGGACTCTCAGGTTTATCCATTGACTTACATGTCTGTCCTTGTGCCAGAACCACACTGTCTTGATTACTATAGCTTTGTAATAAATTTTGAGATTTGGAAGTTCTGCAGCATTGGTCTTTTTTAAAGTTTTCTTGGCTACTCAGAACTCAATGTGTCTTAATTTTTTTCCAGATGAATTAAGGTTTGGTTTATCAATTTCTGCAACAACACCAGAGATGATATTGGTATAGATTATGTTGAATATGTTGGTCAATCTGGGGAAATATTGCCATTTTCACAATGTCAAATCTAATATGTGAACATGACATGTCTTTCTGTTTATGCAGATGTTTAATTTTTCTCAACAATGTTTATATAGCTCTTAGAGTAAAAATCTTATACTTTTTTAAAAAAATTAAATCTGTTCCTAGGAATTTTTTTATTCTCGCTGCATTTAGAAATGAAATTATCTTTATAATTTCATTTAGGAGTATTCATTCCTGGTAAATAGAAATGCAGTTGATTTTTGTATAATGATCTTATGTCCTGCCACCAGCATATTTTGGATTTTCATTCTTGCTGTTGTGTATGCCATTAATTCATTTCTTTGTATGGCTGAGTAGTGTGTCATTGGGGCTGGGATTTAGCTCAGTTGGTAGACTGCCACTCTGTAGCCTCTGAGGTCCCAAGTTCGATTCCCAGCACTACAAAAATGGGAGAAGGATGTGGCAAGCCACTCCCAAGGCAATCCCAAGATAATCAGCCATTGAAAATCGTATAAGGGTCGCTGTGAGTCATACATGAATGCATGGCATGTAACAACAGTGTTAGGTGGCCATTGTCCACTTTCCTGTTGAACATTTGTATTGCTTCCAGTTGTTAGCTATTATGACTCAGGCTGCAGCAGCATTTGTGCACAAGTCTTTATGTGGGCATGTGTTTCATTGTTATGGATGAACACCAGGAATAGAATTGCTGTGTTGTAGAATAGATGCACATTTAACTTTATGGGAAATTTGAACAAGTTTTCCAAAATGGTTTTACTGTTTTATATTCTACTAACAATGAATGTGGTTATTCCACATTCCACATTTTCAATCTTCTTAAAAATAAACATTTTAGTGGGTTGTTGTTGTTGTTGTTGTTGTTGTTGTTAGGTGCTGTTGAGTCCGGTCCAACTCATGGCAACCCTATGTACAACAGAATGAAATACTCTCAGACACTGTGCCATGCCTGGCAATATGTCAGTGCTTCTCTACTACTCATAGGGTTTTCATCTGCTGATTATTTCAGGATTGCTTCAAGAGTGGATTACCATATCCTCCCATTTTTGCTTTGCTAGGGATCAAATCCAGGGCCTCAGAGAGCACAGAGCAGCATTCTACCAACTGAGCGAAGCCCCAGCCATCTTAGTGGGTAGAGAGTGACATTATATTGTTGTTTCTACTTGCATTTCTGCATTTGTCATTGATGACAAATGATGTTTAATATTTTTTCTTATGCCTTTGGCCAGTAAGTATGTCTTATTTTGAAGTTTCTAACTCTTTTACTTTATTTTCAATTGAGTTGTTAAGTTTCAGATGTTCTTTGTATGTTCTGAATATGAGCTCTTGTCACATGTATGCTTTTTGAATATTGTATTAGTTAGCTTTCATGTTGCTGTGACCAAGATACCTGACAGAGGCAACTTGAAGGTGGAGGTATTTATATTAGATCATGGTTTCAGAGAGTGTCACTGTATAGTGACAGGGAAGGCATGGCTGATAAGCTGACAGTGGGAGCCTGTGATAGCACCACTATCTGGGGATCTAGTGATCAAACAGGAGGCTTGGGGAACATTTTATATTTGAACCATAACAAATGCTTTCTTCCACTTCATGGATATTCATTTATTTTTAGTGATACCTTTCTTGTTTCTCTTTACCATTAGTACAAGTATGTTAAGAAAGCTTTTGATTTTTTATGTGTGTGTGCAGGTATATATATCTAGCAAATTTATTATATCTTTTTATTACTGCAAATATTTTATATAATTTCTTATTGCATATAGGATATAATACTTCAAAAAGAGAAATTATTTCATTTTTGTTTTGTTTTTGTTTTTGGCGGTACTGGGTATTGAACCCAGGGCCTTGCGGTTGCATGCTTTGCAAGTGCTGTACCACTGAGCTGCACCCCCAGCACTTTTTCTTTTTTCTTTTTTCCTTTTTACTTTTTGAGACAGGGTCTCGCTAAATTACGCAGACTGCCTCTGATCTCAAACTTGAGATCCTCTTGCCTCTGCCTCCCGAGTCTCTGGGATTATAGGCATGTGCCACTGTGCCCAGCTCATCTTTTTAATACATGTAATATATATATATATCTGTTTACATTTGTCAAGTCTGCTATAATGGTGACTTATCAAAATGGTAAGAAAATTGTTTTTCTTTTTATTATTTTTCAATTAGCAATTCATATTTAATATTATTGGATTTCTTTCAGAAATTATTAACATTATATGGTTTTTCTAATTTGTTGTATGAACGTGATACTATTTTACTCAATTAAAAAGTCATTGACTTCTGAGGATAAACCCCTTCTGGTTTTGGTGCTATTGAGTTTAATCTGTTTAAGTGTTTTTCTTTATGGTTTTTATATCTGTTTTCATATGAGATTTTTTAAAATGTGTTATACTTACATAAATTATTTATTGATTTATGATACTTAATACAATAATTGAGTAGCATTGCACCCCTCTTTATATTCCATGAAGTTTATGGATGTTTGAAACGTTTACTGCTACATTTGTTTGCCTGCAAGGTCTTTTGTAATTTTTTGATAATGCTAAAAATCTCTGCACAATTACTGATCCAATTTGATTTGCGTCTAAAAGGTGAATTAAAGTGTTTTTCTTTATCAGAAACCTAACCTTCATAGCATATTTTAATTATTTAGAATATAAAATAACAATTGTCTTTAATCTTTGTTTCACACAATACTATGATATACAAAAAATAGGAATGAATGTAGGAAAATAAGAAAAATAATGTGTTTTAGCATAAAGTAATGAAAAATGCTTGTATAGCTACCACTTAGATATAACTATTTGCGATATATAATATAATAATATTCTAGGTGTTTCTGTCTGTATTTATTTGTAAAATTTTTGTTTTCTCTTACATTGCACTTTTCCCTAAATTTTCCACTTACCTTCCTTTAAAAAATTGTCTAGTGCCAAGGAAAACCCTAGCAAGATTTTGGATTCCTCTCTTAAGTCTCTTCCTAGCCTTCATATCCTTTCCTATCAAAGTTTAAAAAAACGGTAGTTTATATCTTTTTTTTTTTTTCCCTGTATCATCTTTCAGGAGTTCGTTATTCCATTGGAGCTAGGTTACTACTCCTGTGGTTCAACAGGTTTTGATGTGGAAAAGATCATCAGTCACGTTGTTGTTGTTAGGTGGCATTGAGTTGGGTCTGGCTCATAGCGACCCTCATAAGGTTTTCAATGGCTAATTGTTTTGGGATTGCTTTGGGAGTGGATTGCCATGTCCTTCCATTTTTGAGATGCTGGGGATTGAATTTGGGGCCTGAGATTAACCCCAGCCCCATTAGTGATGTTATAGTTGCTAAATTGAATGGACACTAAACTTTCTGACATTACTGTAGTATTTGATGTTGAGTTTTATCTTGTTTCCTGTCTTATTCTGCCCTTGTTAATTTCGGATAATGTATGTTTCTTTTTTATTTTATGCATTACTTTTGATATAATTTCAAACTTATAAAAAGTTGTGTGATAGTACTTGGGAAGGACTCTTGTATATCCTAAATGTAGATTCATATGTGTATGACTAAACACTTTATAGTATATTTCCTAAGAAATAGGACACTTTCATATATGATTAGAATATATTTATCAAATTAGAACTGTTAATAGTGACACAATAGGATAATCTGGTTTACAGACTGTATTCAAATTTTGTCAGTTATTTCAAAAATACCTTATGTAAGAGTTGCTTTTTTTCCTTTTCCAAGTCAAGATCCAATTCAGGGTCATAGATTGCATTTAAGTTGTCATGTCTCTTCAGTCTCCTTTAATTTGGAATAGTACTCTTAGCTTTTCTTTGGGTTTCCTGATCTTAATTTTTTTCTTTTCTTTTTTTTTTTTTTTTTTGGTACTGTGGATTGAACCCAGGGCCTCACGCCTGCATACTCTGCAAGTGCTGGACCACTGAGCTGCACCCCCAGCCTATTTTTTTACTTTTTTTTTTTTTTGAGACAGGATCTCACTAAGTTACGCAGACAGCCTCTGGTTTCAAATTTGTGATCGTCCTACCTCTGCTTCCTGAGCCGCTGGGATTAAAGGCGTTCGCCACCACGCCCGGCGTTGACTTTAATATTTTTGAGGCATGCAGGCCAGTTTTATAGAAAGTATCTTGATTTCAATTTGTTTCCTCGTGATTATATTTAGGTTACTGATATATCTTTTCTCTCTCTCCATCCATCTGTCTTACTCAAGTATTGCTGCAGTGATGTTCTGTTTGCTTCAGCACACCTTTATCAGGATGCACACGTTGTCTCTGTTCCAATATTGGTAATGCTAGCCTTGACCAATTTGTTCAGATGTGTCTGTTATATTTCTTCATTGTACTGTTAATTTTTTTTGCTTTCTAATTATTAATTTATGGGAGATATATTTAGAATAAGTAAATATCCTTTTCCTCAGAAACGTTTGATGTTTTGGTTTTAGCATCCACTGATGATTTCCTAATTTCACCATCCTATAGTTGTTAGTTGGCATTGTATTAAATGGAAGACCTTTTCTTTTCATTCTCTATTTATTCATATCATTGTGGGCTCATGAATTGTTATATTCATTGGATTTTATATCATCATCATTTATTTTGACACCCCATTTGTGAGACTTTGGCCAGTGGAAGCCCCTTCGAGCTATCTCTTTAATTATTTTAATGTATCACTGTGATTCCTTGAATATTTCTTTACTTTATAACTCAAGAATATGTTCCAGGATTTTCTTGTGCTTTTCTAGTAATTTTCAGGTTATTTTAAATAAAGAATGCTAGTTAGAGGCCAATATCTGGGAGCTAAGGTGTGGTTATTGGTACTGAGGTATTATTGCATCTAGACCCTCCATTGGAATAAGCTGGAAATGTGGGTGGGTGGGGAGTATGAATACACTTACAGATGTATACATATATAGTGGGAGATGCCTGCAGCCATAGCACTGTGGCTTCTGATCCTGTCAAATCTTGGAAGCTAAGTCAGGTGGGGCCTGGTTAGTACTTGGATAGGAGACCACCTGGGAACACCAGGTGCTGTAGGCTTGAGAGAAGGACCTGGAAACCCACTCCCAAAAATCAGTCTCCCATTGAAAACCCTATGAATAGCAGAGAAGCACTGACAATAGTGTTTTGCCTGTTGTAGGTAGGGTCACTATGAGTTGGACACCAACGACACCTAACAACAACAACAATAAGGTAGAGAGAAAGCACCAGCAACCACATGTCTTAGGATTTAGTTAATATGGTGAACAATGATTTTGGTCAGACCTACCTCTGTATAAGATAATTTGGACTGTTTGGAAGATATAATTTGAGACTGGTCTTAGGTATTGCCCATATAGGATGAATCACAGCCACCCTCACATAACCCCACCCTAGCAATATTAAACCTACTTATCCATATCATATTGACTGCCACTGTATTTATACTTCTGATACTTAACTCTAACAGACTAAAAGTTCTCAGTGTTGAGATTGGGAAGCATAAGCTGGAATGACCGAACAGTGAGCTCCCAGGTAATCCACCCCCAGACCACAGGGCTAGAAGGTCAGTGAGGGCCGGACCTTGGACCTGTTTGTTTCTCTATCTTCAGTGAATGGCAATCGGTATATAACAGCTGTGAGATGGTAGGGTGCTTACTTAACTTCAGCTGATTAATCTCAGTGTGCATTCCTCTGCCATGGTGGATAGGCAGTGGCAGAACCCTCCCTTTAAGGGGTCCTGCTGAGAGTACTTGGCAAACGGTATTGTTGAGTAGATCCTTTATCTTCTAATCCAGGAGACTGTGAAACTGATGGGCCTGAATGTACTGTAATTTCCTTTTATTTTGTTTATCAGTTTAAAAAAAATAACACTTATTTTCTTTGTCAACAGGAGTGAAACCTCGGTCTGGTTGGGCCATCGATCCTTTTGGACACTCACCAACAATGGCTTATCTCCTAAAACGTGCTGGATTTTCACATATGCTTATCCAGAGAGTTCATTATGCAGTTAAAAAACACTTTGCATTGCATAAAATCTTGGAGTTCTTTTGGAGACAGAATTGGGGTATGTAGGGTTTGATGGAAGCTGAAGATTTCACTTGACCTAGACATTATGTCAAAAGGGTTATGAACTCACACTGTTGTGGATTTTATTGTGTCAGTCTTGAAAATCAAATTGCCTAAAGATATTCTTAATATTACAATTATTTCCAAATGTACCTGTGCCAGGATTCTCTTAATCAGTGATGCTAATGTTTACAGAACATTGTAGAATCCATTTTATACCTGAAGGAAATAAATAAATATAAGGGGGCTTCAGTATTATGTAAGTAATGCTTTCACTTGCTTCTATCTTAAAAAATCTCATTTTCTCTCAGAATTGAATGTGCATTAGAAATGATAGGCAGTGATTTGTCTCATATTCAATTGGTGTTTCTTCCTTCTGGCTTTCTTGTCTCTGTGTCTTGTAAGAATTGGCCTTGATCCTGTCTTCCTGGAAGAGCCCTCATGCTGTCTGTAGGTCTGTTTTCGTTCTGTGTTCTGTGGGCACATAGGTGTTCCAAGGACATACTTCTGCAGGTTTGTGTTGAGGGTAAGCAGGCAAGATTTAGGCCTCTTAATGGGGAGGCCTTTGCCTTTCCCAATCCCCGTTTAATTCAGAACACCTTATTTTAAATTTATTTTTATTTATTGGAGCTTTATTGTGGGCCATACTTTGTGTTAAATAGTTTATATCCACACTCATTTAGCCCTTACAATTATCCTTTAAATTAGGTTCTATAATTATCCCTGTTGATAGTGAAGAAATGAAGCCATTTATTTATTTATTTATTTATTTATTTATTTATTTATTTATTTTGCGGTATTGAGGGTTGAACCCAGGGCCTTGTGCTTGTATGCTCTGCAAGTGCTGGACCACTGAGCTATACCCTTAGTCTATTTTTTTTTTTTTTTTTACTTTTTTTTTTGAGACAGGGTCTCGCTAAATTACTCAGACTATCTCTGGTGTCGAACTTGCGATCCTCCTGCCTCCTCCTCGCAAGTCACTGGGATTACAGGTATGCACCACTGTGCCCGACTAAGAAATGAAGTCTTAGATGTGAGAAGCCATTTGCCAAAAGTCAGAAGTTTGTATCTAGTAGTGCGCGTTCCTGAAGCCCAACCTCCTCACCCTCTGGCATTGAGTTCTTAGACTTCATTTGAAAAAAAGAAATTTGTAACTAAAATAATATCAGGAAATTAGTACATTACATTATGCTTGCTTTCCTGTGTGATCCATAACTCTTAAGGGTTTCAGAAAAAAAATCACTTTTAATTCTAGACAGCAAGTTACTTTTATGTACTTCTATTTTTTGAATAAGGAAAGCAAGTAGCTTTTAATTGTTTTTATTCTGGCAAACCAAATCTGTGGAGAGGACAAGAACTTGTAGGGGAGTGCATCCTGTGTAGTTTGATCAAATGTAAAGGAACATATTCATTTGAAAAACAAAGATTATTCATTTAAAGGAACCCTGTTTGAACAACCTTAAAATAGCCCATATATATCAGTTGATAAGAAATTATTGAATACTTGTATTTATTTTCTACTGTGCTAGGAAGAAATGTGGAAAATGTCCTTGCCTATAAGGAAATTACGGTCTAATTTGATAAAGTGTAGACACAACCTAATGTAGCAGACTAAATTAAATGTATAAATGAGATGCTAAAAAGTAAGATATATGGGAAGGTGGTGGGGCATAGGGTATGTCTTACTGTAGGAGGAACAGGATGGGGTTACCGGTTCTGGACTTGCGACAACCTGTGTAAATACAGCAATCATTAGTGAACAACATTCAGGGAGTCTCTCTTGTGAGTGTGTTTCAGTGAAACAGCTGGCAGCACAGAAATGTATAGGTTGTAACAGTCTAAACATTTGCAAAAGAAGTGGTCAATTATTTTAACTAAATGGCTAAAGCTGCAATGCTTTAGGACTTCTCTGATTGGTTTGGTCATATTGTTTTTTGAAAGATATTTTCAAATTAGGTTGAGCTTATTTGTGTGTTCTGGTTCCTGTTCTCCCCTCTCCCCCAGTGCTGGGGAGACTGAACTCAGGGGCCTTCACATGCTAGGCAGGTGGTCTACTACTGACCTACATCCCTAGTCCCCATGTTCTGGCTCTTAATGAAGCAGTTACTTTTACCTTTTAAAAATGTGAATGTGGGGTTTTTGTTTTTCTTTTGTCTTTTTCATAAAAGCAATAATACTTATTCTTAGAAATTTGAATTCCATACATAAATAAAATGAGGGGAGGTATTTAAAGCTCAGGATTGTACTCACAAGGGTAACCACTTCTAACTACTAGTTAAGTCCTCCAGGCTTGCTTGGTGGTGGTAGGCACCTGACCTTTTCCAGGGCAGTGGTCTCATGCTGGTTCTGAGGTTTTCATTAAAAACAATTCTTTATTAGTAATCAGTGCTCATTTTCCAGTCTTTTTTTTTTTTTTTTAAATTGCTTTTTCTTTTCCTGTGCTACTTTCTTGATGAGAAGGTCCCATTGATTCATTCTTGGAGAACACCAGGAGAGACTCCATGAACTTTCCTTTGTTATACTTCCTCTCCTTCATGCAAGAAGTGAACAGGCATTTGTCCAGTATTTTCATAATCCCCAACCCACCCTTCTTCCTTTGTTCTTTCACGTCCCTTTTTAAATCCCTTCTCTTCTTATTCAGCCTCTATGGCTAATATAATGGTCTCAGTATGTCTTGTTGTTTGTGGTAGGAACTGGCAGCCAGAAGTGGACATGGTCATGATTTTGTATGAACCAGTTGTAACTTTTATTTCTGCTCAATTTTTATCCTTCCAGGTCAGCAGATGCTGGTTCATCTTGGCAATTTTCTGTCTCTGCTATATTTAGGTAGAAAAAGTAAATAAGGGCTATGATGTGTATCTTCTTTCAGACTGTAGCTTTTAAGCACTGCTGAGGTTTATATGCTTGTAGTTAAAGAGGCTGTTGATTTAGGGTACAGATTGCTTTGTATATATGTATGGAGTGATGGCATTTTGAACAGTTTTGGAGAAAACAAAGTTTGTAAATTTGAGTTTGTCTCTTGGCTTTTTATTTTAGATCTGGGATCGGTCACAGATATGTTTTGCCACATGATGCCCTTCTACAGCTATGACATCCCTCACACTTGTGGACCTGATCCTAAAATATGCTGCCAGTTTGATTTTAAACGGCTTCCTGGAGGCAGATATGGTTGTCCCTGGGGAGTCGCCCCAGAGCCAATATCTGCTGGAAATGTCCAAAGCAGGTATGAAAGTATGTATTCATCAGAGGACATTGTGAACAAAGTAGCTACTCAGCTGTGAGTTGCTAAAGGGTTGAATAAATGGGCTTCATTTTTCTTGTTCTAAGTACTCATTCAAACCAGATCTAAAGCAACTTAAAAATGCCAGAGCCTCGACTATACGTTTTATGTGTTATAATTTAATGGAAAGTGAACACGAATAGATCAATGTACAATGGCTAATGTATATTATGCTATTATTACCATCTCCTTTGCCCTCATTATAAAAGCTTTCTACTGTGTTTGATTGATTTAATATACTTTTGTTGATAATAAAACTTCTGGTCCCCATTGTACATATTGGTAAGAAAAGCAAATCAACTGCAAAATCACATTTATTGAAATGGAACACATAAAGAGTGTAATTATCTGTTCCCTTAATAATGATTTGAATAACAGTGAAGCCGTCCAGCTCTGATGAATACACATCTTTGCATCTTTCTGATGTTTTGCACTTACAGAAAACTTTAATTAGGAATATTTATACCTAAATACATTTAAATAAAAATCAAAGGAACAAATTATTTAGAAGAAAATTGTGCTAATGAAATAAGCATCTCATTAAACCAAGTTATCTACACTTTCTAAATATGGAACTTTAAAAATTTGATTTGTTATTTAAAAATTAGACATATATATTCTGGATGTGATGGTGCACACCTATAACCTCTGCAATCAGAAGGTGAGGCAGGAGGATCATGTGTTAAAGGCCAGCCTCAGCTACATAGCAAGTCCCTGTTTCAAAAAAAAAAAAGTTAAAGATGTATAATGGATTAAAATATAAAACGTTGTGTGGTAAAGTAAGGACACTAAACTCTGCTAGGAAAATAATATAGATTTTTAAATAAATTAAGATCTTTGCACATTTTTTGTTAAGAAGTTACTTTTTAAAGAAATATGTGTGAGGAAGAAAGTGAGATTGGGTCTTTTTACCTTGACTGAGTTCTTGTGGTTATAAGGACAATATTCTGCTGTAAGCTTTTCACTGTGGCCAACCTGAAGGTGTTTTAGCATGGCAGCTTTCTTGAAGCTATGAAGCACTTTTATCAAAATCTGACTTCATTTGTTTTGGAAAACTGTCCAAGGCTAGGTGTTGCCCTACTTCATTGTCTTGGTTTTTGCAGCAGTCAGAACAAATGAGGACCTCTGAGCAGCCTGCTCTGGTTATGCTAGTCAGGCATAAGAGAGCACACCTATGCATTATGTAGCAGACACTGTAATGAAAAGGAAGGATTTGGAGCAGGGGACCCTGACCTGTCCACTTGAGCAGGCAGCTGTTTTTATTCACAGGTGTTTACACTGCTCCTTTCAGCTCAGGTGGTCAGGGATGGGAAACTACTCTAAGCCAGGCATTTCAGTTGAGGGGTTCCAGTGTACTCATAGATATTGTAAGGCCCTTTTTCTTTTTAGGGAGTGTGTTGAGAGTACCTGCTTAAGGTGCATTATTGGGGGGAAAAAGCCATTTTTTGTAATTCTTTTGCTATGTCATCTAACCCTTGAAAGATTGCTCCCCAGGAACATATTTTGTGTTCAGTCAGCTCCAGTGATTCTGAAAGAGGTTTCTAGGCATGTGGGGGCATATTGATGAATGAGTTTAGTACATGTGTAGGTTTTTTTTTTTTTTTTAACTTCTTACAAGTCTTAAAATCTTAACTTTACTGGCTACTTCATACTCAGATATCATCTTTTTGACTTGGTGAGGAATGGAGATGAAACAGGTATTCCAGCTCAGGGACACCATTCAACTTTTTAATACTCTATAGAAAATAAGATTTAATTATAATATACAGAAGACATCTTTTGATATAAGCAGTTCAGCAGGTTTCTCTACCTTGCAAATGAGGATTTACCATTTTTCAGTAAGCTTATTTTTTGGCCTATCATTATATTTTAGGTTGGCTTTTTTCCATTGAAAGTCAGATAATTTAATGTTCCAAGGAGTTTTTTTTCTTGGTTAGAATTAAGTTGACATTTCTTAGCTGATAAAATAAATCAAGAGCAAATTGTAACTGCTTGCCATTGGATAAGATGTTGAACAATTCACTACAATTCAACTACAACATACATTTAATAAATATCTACTATATGCCAGGTGGTATAGACTGGTTGCTTCACTCTCCTAGTGTTGACATTTTCTGAGCAGGAGCCTGAGTTAGGGTAGATGCCAGATGTAAAAGGCACAGCAATAATGTTTATATTTGCTTTTCTTTCCCTCTGTAAACCATATATACACACAGGTGTTGGTTGTTGCTGTCAGGTGCCATTGAGTTGGTGTCTGACTCATAATGACCCTACATACAACAGGTGAAACACTGTTGTTAGTGCTTCTCTGCTATTCATAGGGTTTTCAATGGCTGATTGTTTTTTGGGAGTGGGTTGCCGGGTCCTTCTCCCAGGCCTACAGCACCTGGGGTTCCCAGGCGGTCTCCCATCCAAGTACTAACCAGGCCCAACCTTGCTTAGCTTCCAAGATCTGATGGGATCGGATCAGTGTTATGGCTACAGGCATCAGGCATTGGTATATATCTAACAGTAAATCTCTCTCTCTCTCTCTCTTTTTTTTTTAATGCTGGCTCTCCATGGGAATCTTATTGGATGTTCAGTCATAGTATATCTTTTATAGTTGATATTTTTTATTTTTTTACCCTTGTTTCTTTTGGTTTTATTTCTGTTTCTATGTGGTCAATCTCATTGTTCGCTATTTTTAGTGTAAATAATCTAAAATAATTTTTGGTAAATGTGAAATGTTAGTACATTAGTAAAGATTGAATACTGTGCTGAATGCTAATCTCAGAAGACTAAGCATTATATGTCATATAAAACACTAACACTGTAGTTGTATTTTACTCACCAAGCTACTGAATTATTGCTAAAATTTAATATTTGCGAAGCAGTTTCAGAGATCATAACTTTAAAAAGACTATATGGAATTCTGAACTTAGTATTTTTCATAATTTTTATAAAATGCACATTTCTATTGATATTCTTTGAGTTACTTTTATAATTTTTTATATTGTAAATCAGAATTTACTTTTGGATAATCCTTGAAGTGAAAATTGGAATACTAGGTTAAAAACATACTTGCCATTTAAACACTAATTTCTTAAGCTTTGGCTTTATAAACACTGTGAATTACTCTGGGTTCATCTGCTTGTTTAATTTCATTTTTACAAGCCTTTCCTCTCAGTTTGTATTATGAGACTTCCTCAAACAGTGCCCCAACTCAGCATTTCTCAGAGGACTTTCTGCAAAATACCAGATATGAAGTTAAAATGCTGGTCCTCATGGCAGTACATTGTGTTTTGCTGAGCTATTGAGTCATGGGTTAGAGTTCAAGGGAGTAGAAACCAAAATAGGTAATTTACCTCTTAAGCATTACCTTGCAATCAGTATTAAAAGGGACACTGTGACAGACAATCAGATTACTGATGACAGGTATGAAGGGAGTTGGTTTTCTTCCTTTAGAAGAGGAAATACTGTTCTACAAAATGTTATAGGTTAAGATACATACCTCTTATCTTGTTTAAAATGTACTTTTTTCTGTGTTTAATGAAGCTGTTAAGATCTTCAGTTAAATTGAGGAAGGAATATGAAAGCAAGACAGACTTCAAGGTTGATGCAGATGAGAAATCCTTATGTCTTCTTGGACTACATTATTTTAAAACACAGGCTATCTGGGATCCAGTTGCTGTGGTTTGGCTGCAGGAAGACCTTGGTGCCCCTGTAATCATATGCCAAAGTTGGTCTTGATTTCTCTAAGAGTAATCCACTGGAAAACTATGGGTTTTTCACACTAAAAAGAATTTGTGAATATTTTAAATGGGTAATATTTGGTAATTAAAAAGTTCTGCCTTGTGAATCTTTTTATATCTAAAATCTAGGAAAAATATAGTATATTATTTCAGTATGCATTTGAATTTATATATTCCTTTTTACTGAGTTGCTTCATTTGCCTTTTCTTAATATAATTCATATTTTCCCTTTTTCTTTTGTAGGGCTCAGATGCTACTCGATCAGTACCGAAAGAAGTCAAAGCTGTTCCGTACTAAAGTTCTTCTGGCCCCACTAGGAGATGATTTTCGCTACAATGAATACACAGAATGGGATTTGCAGTATGGGAATTATGAGGAGCTTTTTCATTATATGAATTCTCAACCTCAGTTTAGAGTGAAGGTAATGAAAAATATTTATACTATATTTCAAGTTGAATTTTCCTTATTAAATGAGGCTACAACAAAATATTCTTAGTTTCTTCATACTGCTTCCTAGTATTTTTTAAGCCTGCAGCCATAGCCCTGTGGCATCCAATCCCGTCAGATCTCGGAAGCTAAGCAGGGTCAGGCCTGGTTAGTACCTGGATGGGAGACCGCCTGGGAACACCAGAAGCTGCAGGTTTGGGAGAAGGACCTGGCAACCCCCTCCCAAAAAATCAATCTGCCATTGAAAACCCTATGAACAACAGAGAAGCACTGACAATAGTGTTTCCCCTGTTGTACTGAGGGTCGCTATGAGTCGGATACCGACTCAACGGCACCTAACAACAACAACAAGTATTTTTTAAAGCATGTCCTTCTTGTGTAAAAATATAACTCATTAAGAGAAAAATTATATCCTGTATTTCTGTTTTTGAAGTTGACCTTTCCTGACCCTATGTGAGAAAATTTAATCCATGAGGATTAAAGAGGTATTACTTTTATTTGATTGGCAGTGTATATCTACTAGTTGTTTTTCATTTTTCAGGGATGGCCTGTTTTTCTACCAGTATTGAAAGTTTATTGTTTCTTTCTGATGGTTGCCTCATTGTGATTTAGCAATGTGACTGGCAGTTATAGATGAACATGTCATGAATTTTACAAATGTCTTGTGTCCAGAGAATACACTATCATTTTTCTTAAGTGAGAAGAATTCTAAGATTAATCATTTGCCCGTGGTTCTTACTTTTTTTTTTTAACCTTGTGGAAAGTTTGAAATGTACCCTAAAGTTTTTAAAGTAATCCAAATAGCCCCCTCCTTTTCATAACTCTGGCTCACCCCAGCATTCATCATTGCAAGCCCACCTTTGTTTCAGATGTGCGCCAATGATATCTCATCCCTCTCCTAAGATTATTTTGGAACAAATCTCAGATGTCATGTAGTTTCACCCATAATTATTTCAATATGTGTTTCTAAGTGATAAGGGTTCTGTTTAAGGTTAAAATTGTAATACAATTATCACATCTAAAACATTTAAAAATAATTTGATAGCACATATGTCTGGATAGATTAAAATTTTCCTGATCTCATAAAACACGTTTTGTTTGAATCCAGATTCAGACATGAGACGTATTGTATTTGGTCAGTTATTCTTTTAAAGTTGTTTTTTTTTTAAATGCATCTTAAGGAAATTAACTATGCAACATGCTTATTACATTCACACAGCCTGTAAGACAGTAGTAGATTTGTGAAAATACTGTAGAAAGGAATTGATACTACTGTGTAGAAAATTAGAAAACTATTAATGGTCCATAGTTTATGTAGTAAGAATTCGAGTTTATTAGATAAACTTACATAATATCAAGTAGATTAACTTAAATAAAATATCAAGTTTATTCAAGATATTTACAACTAAGTTCCTCTCAGTTTATGAACTCTGAGCATAGGAACTCTGTTTATGTTGTCTGTGCATTCTCCTCAATGGTGAAGCACTTACACAAATATTTGATCAGAGGAGGGCATGTGGAGGTGGATATCTTACATATAAATACGTCTTCCTGGGGAATTGTTTGGAGTCCATGAGAAGGTTTTGTCTTCTACCTGACTCTGAAGAATTAGATCTTGATTTTATTTTACTTTTTCCTCATTTGTATGTCCATGACAAACACTTTCTAAAAAGTTGGAAGAATTGAAGTGTCACATATGTAGGAGAAGTGTGCAAATCATGTATACAGATAATTTTTTCAACTTTAAAACCCCCTATGAAACCATCATCCGGAACAAGGCTTACAACATTATAGCAACTAGAACAGTCCCTCAGGTCCCATCTCAGGTATCACCAAGTCCTGCAGCAGTAGCTAATGTTTTCACTGGAATTCACCAGCAACCCCCCCCCCCCCCCCCCCCCCCCCCCCCCCCCCCCGCCATCTGCAAAACTCTTAGTAGTTAGTAGAGTGCTGCTCTGCACTCTCTGAAGCCACGAGTTTGATCCCCAGCACCACAAAAATGGGAGAAGGACCCAGCAAGCCACTCTTGAAACAATCCTGAAACAATCAGGCACTGAAAACCCTATGAGTAGCAGAGAAGCACTGACATAGTGCCACACATGGCAAGTGTTGGGAAGTGTTTCGTTCTATTGTACATAGGGTCACTGTGAGTCAGACCTGACTTGATGGCACCCAACAGCAACAAGAAGTCTACAGCTGAATTGATGCAAACATGGGCTTAGAACTGAGAGTGAAAGCAGCAGTTACTTATAGTCTCAGATAACATAAGGCTTAGATAAAATCAGACTCTGGGAAAGTTACATTTATGTGCACTCATGTTTAATAGCACTGTCCTTGCTATTATTGGATATTTTCCTGATCTCAGAAAACACTTTCCAACTATGGGAAGGATGGCTTTGTTTTGCTGCGTTCTGGCAGATAGAATAGCTAAATGGTGGCTTGTGCAAGATGTAGTTACTCCAGCTAGAATTTGGAGGACAAGTCTCACCACAACACTTTGTACAATTGTTGGACATTTGGGTTGTTTATAATTTGTATTCGGCTGGGATTTAGCTCAGTTGGTAGAGCACTGCGCTGCAGTCTCTGAGGTCCCGAGTTCAATTCCCAGCACCACAAAAATGGGAGAAGGACCTGGCAATCCACTCCCAAGGCAATCCTGAAACAATCAGCCATTGAAAACCCTATGAGGGTCGCTGAGTCAGATACCGACTTGACGGCACCTAACAGCAACAACATAATTTGTATTACTAATGAAACTGCTTGAACATGATAGGCATGTTTTGGTCACAGGTATATGAATTTATGTGAGTATAAAGGGGATGGATTTTTTTGGTCACTGAGTATGAATGTGTTTCACTTTAGTGGATGGTGCCTCACAGTATTCTGATGCACCAGTTGTTGCACTGTGTGATAGTTTCAACTGCTCTACAGCCCTCCTCAGGCTTTGTGTTATCAGAATCGTTTTTTCTTTCATTTTTATCTTTGATAGGTGTGTTAGTCAGACTTTCCATCACTGCAACAAATACTTGAAAGAAACAACTTTCAGAGGAGAGATTTATTTTGGCTCACAGTTTCAGGGGTTCAGACGTTGATCACTTAACTCCATGTTTTTGTAGGAGACATGGTGGTGGAAGGGAGTGGTGAAGGAAAGTTTCTCACTTCCTGGTAGCCGGGAAGCAGAGAGAAAGAGGAAGGGGCCAGGTTTCCAATGTACCTTCCAAAGCATGCTGGCAGCCACTTCTCCACCTGGACCCCACGTTTGAAAATTTTCATCATCTCCCACAGTGCCATCACCTGGGGACCCAAGCCTTCAATGCCTGTGCCTTCTGGAGACATGCCAGGTCCAAACCAAAACAATATATATGCTGGTCTTATTTTGCATTTACCTGGGAGTTAATGAGGTTGAGCTTCTTTTCATAAGTTTATTGCCTTATGGGTGTCCTCTTTTGTGAAGTGCCTATTTACATCTTTATAAAAGTGTATATTGATTTTACAAAACACTGAATTTCATTATGACATTTTACACACATCTATACAATACTTTCATCATATTTATCCTCCCTGTCATCCACACTTGTTTCCTTTCCTCCCTCCCACTGGTCCCCTCCGTGTTCCCTAAAAGTTCCCTTCTCCTTTCATGCCTTTTATTTTTTTTAAGAGTCCACATATGAGAGAAAACGTGTTTTTTTGTCTTTCTGAGTCTGTCTTGTTTTGCTTCACATGATCTCTAATTCTCTTTTCCTACAAACATCATGACTTCATTCTTCATAGTAGCTGAATAATATTCTATTATGGATATATGCCACATTTTCTTTTTCCATTCATTTGTTGATGGCCACCTAGGCTGATTCTATGACTTGTCTACTGTGCATAGTGGGACAGTTAGCATAGGCATGCAGGTATCTACTGCATGCTTCCTTTGAGTCCTTTCAGGTATTTACCTAGGAGCAGGGCTTTAAACCTGTAAAAAATTGGGCTCAGGTGAGGGTTCAATATGTTAAAATTTAGAGGGTTGGAATTTGGTACAGGTTCAAGTTTAAATTTTAATACTATGTAGATTGAAAAAAATTCCCAGAACATTTAAAGCTGAACAACCCAATGTTTCCCTGGGTTCAGGTTCAGAAAAATTTAAATGATTGAACTGGAATGGTCCTGGGTTCATGTTTGGGGTCAATTTGATGTTCTGCTATTTACACATAACATTTAAACCAGAACCCAGACTGAACCCCAACTCTCTCCATTTTAAATAATTGAAACTGGACCGGGACCTGAACCTCATTTTTCATGGGTTTGAAGTCCTGATTGTAAAACTTTTTTTTTTTTTTTTTTTTTTTTTT
>VMDO01005488.1:0-73069 GCA_007922755.1 Pedetes capensis | reverse complement strand
CTGCCCTCAAACTTGTGATCTTCTTGCCTTGGTCTCCAAGTTGCTGGGGTTAAAGGCATGAGCCTCTATGCCCATCTGAAAGCTATAGCTAGAAGCTGTATTGTTTTGCCTTAAACATTTAGATCTAGACTATGTGGAATGGAGTGCTGTGGATCATGTGAGAGTAGGGATCAAAATACATTTTTGCCCACAAGGTGTCATTTGTTGAAAAGACTATAGTTTCCCCCACAGCTCTGCAGTGTCATCTTTGTCATTAACCATGAGTGAGGCTACATTCGTGTAGGTCTGTGTGTAGACCGTCCATCGTCATTTGTGTATTTGACTAATCTCATACTGATTTAATTATTACAGCTTTGTAATAGGTCTTAACATGTGATGGTATAAGTCTTCCAGTTTTGTTCTCCTTCTCTACAGTGTATCGATTATTCTTAGTCCTTTGTGATTCTGTGTAAGTTTAGGTCAAATTTTTAATGTCCACAAAATCCCACAAAAGTTGGAATTTTAACTAGGATTACATTGAATCTGGTTCAATCTGAGTACAGTCAGCTTCTTTACAAATATTGAGCCATCATGAACATAGTATATATGCTGTGTATAGTAATGCAATTATCTTTTGCATTTTAACCTTGTATCCAGTGACCTTGTTAAATTAGTTACTTTTAATTGTTATTTATCAAATCTTTTTGAATTTTTTTAACGTATGAATGATGGCATGTTTTTAAATTCTTTTCCAAAGCTTTATACCTTTCAGTCTATTTTCTTGCCTTTGCAAATGTGTCCTCCATTTCCATTTCTGTCGAATAGAAGTAGTGAGAGCACACTTGCTTTTCTAAGGACAAAAACATTTTGTCATCATCAGTTATGTTTGCTGTAAGATTTTACAGAATCTGTTTATCAGATTTAGAATTTTTCCTTATATTTCTCATTTTCAGAGGGTTATTTATTTATTTATTTTTTAATCAATTGCTTCTTCAAGACCATGCTTTTTATTAGGCCTTTATGTCTTGTGCAATGATGGGACAAGACCTCAAGATGAGAACTTGATAGACTTTAGGATTCATCTTGATGCATTTCCTTTCTCCAGAATTTTTGTCTCTTTTGTTGTAAGGGCGTTGGTTGCCTCTTTAGTGTCCTTAAACTTTTTTCTTTACAGTTTTTCTTGTTGTATTTGAAGGATGTTTGAAGTTATGTTTTCTATACTGGAAGTGTTAATTTATTATTTCCTTTAACGAGAGGGAAAACAAAATTAAGTTACTGAGTTTAGATGGCTGAAACATTGACTTTGTGCCAGATGAGACAGCCAGTTTGCTACTGAAAATCACTTATATAGTAATTTTTGTAATTTTTTTTGTGTTATTCAGGTAGTCGTGCTGTATGTCTTAGATTGAATTTGTTTCCTTTTAGTGTAAAAATCATCTAAATATTTTAATTTGGTTATTTTCAGGTATTCTCAATATTTACTTTAAATATATGTGCTACCAGGAAACTTTATAGAAATATTTATTTTAAATAATTAGTTTTGAAACTACTCTAATACAGAGATTATTTTTCAATCCATAGACAGAATTAAGTTTGCAAAAAAGCCTACTAGTTCACTTATATAAACTTCTAAAAACTGCTTTTAGAAGTTGCCAAAAAGGAAGTATTTTCATCCTAGTTCATACCAAAAATTTATTGAAGTAGTTTAAAAGGGTATACTTTGCTGTTATTATGAACTCTGTGGCATGCCATAAATTCCTACATTTTTGAAACTCAAAGCAATTTTGTCTAAATGAAATTGCTTATTAGACTGATGAGGAAAGTGAGACTCAGAAATACTTGGGTCATTGAATATTTTGCCACTATTATTATATATACATCCCTACGCTTGTCTGTACCTGTTAAGTGTGAAATTAATGCCACATTTCTATTGCTGACCTATTTCTTACATTGTTAAACATACATGCCAGCAGCCATACCATCCTGATATCTAATCTTATCAGATCTCGGAAGCTAAGCAGGGTTGGGCCTGGTTAGTACTTGGATGGGATATTGCCTGGGAACACCAGGCTTGTAGACGTGGGAGAAGGATGCATCAGCCCACTCCTGAAATAATCAGCCATTGAAAACCCTATGAATAGGAGAGAAGCACTGACATAGTTCCAGGTATGGCACTGTATTGGGTAGTGTTTTGTTCTGTTGTATGTAGGCTCGCTGTGAGTCAAACCCAACTCAGTGGCACCTAACAACAAGTAATGCTACCAAGTGAGCAGTAGTACTTATTAGTTAAAATATATTGAGTGCAAATTATTTGCCAGCAACTTTTTAAAAAGTGTTTTATTTATTTAATTCTTTAGACCTCTGGTAGGTATTATGATTATTCTCAAAGGCTAAAGAAACTTAGGCACCAATTGATTAACTTCCCGAAGATAATACTATATTTGGCAAAGCCAAAAAACAAAAACAAACACACAACAACCAAAAGTAGATGGTACAGGTAAAAATTGTTTATCTTTAATAAAAACATGGAATCTAGAAATAATCTATTCTGCTGTAACAAAATTTGTTGTAGAACAATTAGATCATAACAACTTGTATTTGTCTTACTAATATCAGCATTGTAACCATTTCCAGTTGAAATATTGCCTTTGCAATAGGGAAATAATAGCTATATCCTACACCAGTATTTTGTGGCCAAGATTCTCAGCTTTTTACTTGTTGTTGTTGTTGTTGTTGTTAGGTGCCATTGAGTTGGGTCCGACTCAGCAACCCTATGTACAGCAGAACGAAATGCCCCCTAATTCTGTGCCAGGCCCACAATCTTATTTATGTTTAAGCCCATTGTTGCACATACTGTGTCAGTACATCTAGTGGAGGGTTTTCCCTTTTTTTGTTGACCTGCCACTCTCCCAAACATGATGTCCTTCTCCAGGGATTGGTCCCTCCTGGCTACATGTCCAAAATAACGTGAGGTGCAGTCTAGTCATTCTGTCAGAAGCTAAGCAGGGTCGGGCTTGGTAAGTGTTTGGATGGGAGACTGCCTGGGAACACCAGATACTGTAGGTTTGGGAGAAGGACCTGGCAACCCACGCCCAAAATCAATCTGCGAATGAAAACTCTATGAATAGCAGAGAAGCACTGATAATAGTGTTTCACCTGTTGTACATAGGATCCCAGTGAGTCCCTGACATCACCTAACAACCACAACTTCTTAAAGCTTTATACTTAGAACCCTATTTTCTGTAACACAAAGACATTATGTAATATGGTCAAAATCACATGTAGGATAACTCATAAGTGGTAGAGATAGGATTTAAACCTATGTCATTGCTATATTAAATAAAAATAACTTGCAGTTTCTCTCTCTCTCTCTTTCTCTCTCTCTCTCTGGTGTGTAAGGTAGAAATAATAAAATCATCTTACTATTAACACATTCTCTGTTGAATGTTCTGTTTTTAATAAGAGTACTTTTTAATGTTTACAAGGTCTGGTATGATATTTCTTTTTTTGATTTGTAGAATAGTTTGGCCTCAGATGTTTTTATGTATTAATAATTTAAATCATCAATCAGAAAGAACTGTTTTGTTGAGCAGTCAGCCTTGCAGTTCTTACCATTCTTTTACTCGCAGTAGAGAAGGTCCACTTTTTAAATGACTTGTTTTAAAAGTCTCTCCTCTCTCTTACAAGAATTCAAACTGCACTTTTGTAACATGCCCCTGCATTTCATTCTTGTAAAATCTGAGCCATATTTTCATCTTAACTTAGAGGCATATCCTAAATATTTATTATCAATGTTTCATGTCAGTCTAAGAAGTAAGACATTTTAAGGTAGAAATGAATAATTGAAGTATAACTCTTTAAAAAATTTTTTTTACTAGATACAGTTTGGGACTTTATCAGATTATTTTGATGCACTGGATAAAGCAGCCGCAACTAACAGAGTGAATGGCCAATCACTATTCCCTGTTCTGAGTGGAGATTTTTTCACTTACGCTGACCGAGATGATCATTACTGGAGTGGCTACTTTACATCCAGACCCTTTTACAAACGAATGGATAGAATCATGGAATCTCGTTTAAGGTACATGTACCTTGAGAAAGCTACATTTTTTAATTCACTTCTTTTGTGTTATCATAGCCTTTTTGTAGAGTTTTGCATGCTATACATTTATATAGTATAGTGATGTACTTAATGTAATTATAAAATTTTATTGCTATCAAAACTATTGTCTCCAAAGTATAATCAAATCACTGGTTTTTAGTCTGGAAAAAAAGCAGTTTATCTAATCAGATGTTCTTGGATTTGTATTCTGTTTTGTATTTTTCTAATTAATTTTCCTCTATTATTTGCATAGTATATTAATATTCAGTGACACCATCATGTATACCTGTAGGAAAGTAATCTGCCAGGCTGAGTTGTTGGAAACATAGGCAAGTGTCAGAAAAACAAATAGGACCTCTCACCAGCCAGAAGTGGGCCTCCAAGTGCACATTCTTAAAACAAATGTATTTTATATGCAGGAGAACTACAGAGGCTCCATCTCAATTGTTATATATTTGAAACACATTTCTATAAGTATGATTTTCTCCTTAAGCAAAAAAATTTGATAGAAATGAGAATTGATGGGGCAGGCAGAATGATTGTTTGAAAAGGTAAACCAGTTCTGAGAAGATAGAAAAGTCAATAGAAAATATAATAACAGTAAAATAGCATGATACAGTAGAACGTTCAATCACTGTCCAATAGAACTTTCTGTGTCCACACTGTATACTATGGCAGCTCTGACTTTTGAAATGCAACCATTGTGACTGAGGAACTGACTTTTTAATTTTATCTAATTTTAGTTTATTTAAATGCCTGTAGTATGTGTGGTTAGTGGGTACCATATTGGGGAGTATGATTCTAAGAAACTGAGTCTGATTTTTTTTTTTTTGTAAAGTTGAACTATCCCAGAGACTTCCAAGACTATCTCTTTCCCCATAACCCTGTAGAATAATTCATTTTCATCATGACTCTCAGGTTGGATCTTACCTACCATCTTTTATACCCTAGTGGGTCCTAAGCATTACTTCAAAAGAATTTTTATAACATTCATGAATTTCTTCAAGAAAACATTTGGGATATGGAGGAAAAATGAATATTATTTATAATAAAATTATGTTATCTGCTATGCTCTAAGTTGTTTTATCATATTTCTGCAATAAGACAATAAGTATTAAATAACGTAGACCTTTCAGATCACTGAATTATTGATTTTTTAAGGGTTAACATTTTCTAGTGACAGTTGCAAATATCAGTATTTACTGAACATTTTCAAGGTATCGTCCTTAGAGCTTTTTTTTGTGGGGGTACTGGGGGTTGAACCCAGGGCCTCGCACTTGCATACTCTGCAAGTGCTGGACCACTGAGCTGTACCCCCTGCCCTTTTTTTGTTTGTTTTTTTGTTTTTACTTTTTTGAGACAGGGTCTCACTAAGTTACGCAGACTGTCTCTGGTCTCGAACTTGCGATTCTCCTGCCTCCGCCTCCCAAGCCGCTGGGATTACAGGCATGCCCTACCACGCCCAGCCTGAGCTAGGAATATATTTTTAAAACTGCTGCTTTAAAGCAGAACAAAGTAAAAAGTATATAATAGTTTTGAATTTCCAAATGCATTACTTGAAAATAAGCTTATTGTCTGAAAATAGTAATATTTCATTCTCGTTCATAAATATGGATAAAATAGAAAGATATAAAGAAATCTGCTTCCAACATCACTGTTTAATATTTCAGTAATATCTGGACATGTATATTTACTCTTTTTAAAACCAGGACTATTTTCCATGGACGTATATGAACATAAGTACACAATTTACTTAATTCTAATCTTAATGATTCTCATTCCATGACTTTTGGAAGGCTTAGAATTTTAAAGTACATATTATTTGCTGTCTTCTATTTATTTCTACAGTTTAGAGGAACTCATTGCTCTTAATAAAAAATACTTCCAATATCTTCTTTTTCCTGAATCTTGATAGATTTTTTTTAAACTGCCTTGATTTTTCTCTCCATTTTCCTTAACCAGTTTGACATAGAACTGTATTACACTTTTTGCTCCATTAAGGCATGTCTCCTTAAAAAGATAAAAAAAGAAAAAAAAAAAGACTTTTTAGAAACCTATCATGAGCCATCTCTTCTAATAAAGAAAATACAAGGTGTAAATAAATCATGAAAAAGCCCTCATATTCCTGCCCCAAAGCTATCTTAGTCTAAAAGTTTTTTTATTTAATATAAATGAGAAGCCAGGTGCTGTGGTGCATGCCTATAATCTCAGCGATTTGGGAGGCTGAGGCAGAAGGATTGTGAGACAGTTTGTGCCACTTAGCAAGACCTAGTCTCAAAATAAAAAAATAAAAAAGGGACAGGGGTACAGCTCAGTGGTAGATCACTTGCCTACCATGCATGAGGCCCTGGGTTCAAATCCCAGTACTCTAAAGTAAGTAAGTAAGTAAGTAAATAAATAAATACATAAAATGAGAAATCACATCCTGTTTATCATTTCCCCTAAATTCTGTATATTTTTTTGGCATGGTATCATTCAAAATTGAAACAAGTGCTTGTCCTTAGGTACTATCTGGCTGTTACTTTCTGCTTCCCCTTCTCTCAGTATGTTCCTCTTGTGAACGTTTCCCTGTGGCTTTCCCCATAAAGGTCCAGGTGTAGAGAGTAAAATGGCTTTCTAGTTATGTTCATGGTATGTGTCTGTACTGCTCTTAGCAGAAAAGAAAGACATTTATCCAATTCTTATGATTATATACAGGTCATTTTCAGAATTATATGTAAATAAACCTATCTTTCTGCCAACAGGTACTGGCTTCTTTCCAGGATCATCTAGTACTAGGAGCCTCAATTTCATTGTAAACATAGTAATCATTGATGATTGAGAACTTAAATAAACTAGGCAGCTATCTTGGTGGTTTTATAACAATTTTTATCATGAATAAACTGTTTGCACTGAAATTGTATATTTTTTAAAAAACCATACTTTTAGAAGTGTGAATATCATATTTATATTGTAAACTAAAGTGTTTCTTTTGAAATAAAAATTAATGACTCTTTTATGCAATTAGGGCTGCTGAAATTATTTATTATTTTGCCCTGAAACAAGCTCAGAAATACAAGATAAATAAATTTCTTTCATCACCACATTACTCGGCACTGACAGAAGCCAGAAGGAATTTGGGACTGTTTCAACATCACGATGCCATCACAGGAACAGCAAAAGATTGGGTAGTTGTGGATTATGGGACCAGGTAAGGTAATATAATTATAGAAAAATATTTTTTGATGTTTTAAAATTTTGAGTCATAAAATTATATATAAATGTATATCTTTAGATGAAGTGATAATTCATATCAAAACACATTAATAATAATAGTCTATATTTTGCTATAGCAAAACATCACCAACTTTTAGGCATATTTCAAGAAATCTGTTGAAGCATCATAGCTTTCCCAACTTTTCACTGCAGTGCATTTCTCCAAATAGAGTAGTAAAACATTGGTATAAAGCTGACCCTGTTTTCTCCTAAGTACAATAATTGGAGCTATCATCTTTATCAATGATTTGGCATCAAATATATCACAGTTAAAATCTAGGGAGATAAGGAGCATCATTTTATTTTATAGTAGTTTAATCTCATTCTTCAGTTTCTCTTGAATACTTGGCCTATTCTTAGAGGGACAGTTGACAGAAAAGAAGCATAGCCAGAAAGGAGAAAGACCTAGAAAGTGAGTTATATGTGGATGGTATAAGCAATTTTAAGTGAGAAAGGTAGCTGGGGTATTAGTGTCAAAACCACCTTCCAAGCTGGGTGCGGTGGCACACACCTGTAATCCCAGCGACTTGGGAGGCAGAGGCAGGAGTATCACAAGTTCGAGACCAGAGGCAGTCTGAGTAACTTAGTGATATCTTGTCTCAAAAAGTGAAAATAATGGGCTGGGGGTGCAGCTCAGTGGTCCAGCACTTGCAGAGCATGTAAGCGCAAGGTCCTGGGTTCAACCCCCAGTACCGCCAAAACAAACAAACAAACAAACAAAAAACACCTTCCTCACTGAGGTACTATCAAAGTGAGTGAGCAGGCACTCAGTTATTTCCATGTTAAAGAATTACATCCAGTGAGTTCAGGTTTTGGCTCAGAAAGGTAAAGGACTTAGTTAAAAAGAAAGCTGAAAAAGCTTTCTTGAAAAAGCTGATCTTTTGTGATACGGAGATCTCTGTCATGCCAGAGTTTGGAAGACCATTCATTAGGATCAGTGCAGAGGGGATTCCTATACTGGAGTCGGACTTTTAAGTATTGTTTCATTGTAGTTGAGACTTAACTTGTTTTAGGCTTTTTTCTATCATCAGTGGTACATAGGGCTGGGGGTATGACTCAGTAGTGGAACATTTGCCTTGCATGCATGAGACCCTGAGTTTGAGCCCAAGCAATGTAAAAAATAAAAAATAGAAAAACAAAACAAGAAAAGCAAGTACTGTGCTTTGATATTTTAAAATCATTAAACATATACTGTGATTTTCTTATAAATTTAGAAAATGATTACTGTTATAACTGCTTCCATATGTGTAAAGTATACAGAGCTCATAAAATCAGCACTAAAATATTGATCTACAAATGATACCGCTAATTTCAATGTATGAAGTTTTAAACTATACTGTTTTGACAAATTTTCTTAAAAGAAAATTAGGAGAAAAAGGAGAAAAATTAGGAGAAAATTAGGAGAAAAAGATGTTCTTGAAGTTTCATTATTTTTTATTGGAAATTTTTAATGTACAACTTCATGGGTTTTGTTATGACATGGGTTTCTTTATGACATTTCTATATATGCATTTCATTGTACATTGCTCACATAACTTCCCCCTTACCTTCTCATGACCTTCCTCTCTTATCAACCCCCCAAACCAGTGGTCTCCTTTCTACTTGCATGTCTTTTTGTGAGAATATTTATCTATATATGTGCATCCTGATTTTGATTTAAGTCCAAACTTTTTTCTGTAGTGGTCTACCTTTTTACATTCTCAGAAGTATTAGATGAGTGATCTAGTCCATTTACATTATTGCCAGCCTTTGACATTATTGCTATATTTTTTAGCTATTCTTGTAGACTTTTTCCCCATCTTCTCCTTTTTTTTCCACCATACTAGTAAAGTTGTGCTATTTTGATCTCTCACCCTTCATGCCTCCTCATTGACCCTCCTCCCCCTCCTGTCTTCTGCAGTCATTGCTTCCTTCTGCTAGATCCCTCCCTCCTTGTTTCTATTCCTTAAATTGTCCCTTCTATGCTAAGTTTAATTGAGCTTTTTATTATGTTTCAATTTATGTATAGGATTTTTTCCTTCCTTTAAGTTTGATTCAGCTCCCACATATGAGTGAGAGCATATAGTATTTCTCTTTTTGGGCTGTGTTTCTTCACTTAGGATGATATGCTTCAATTCCGTCCACTTTGCTGCAGATGACATTATTTCATTTTTTAAAATTGCTGAGTAGTATTCCATTGTGTATATGTACCATAATTTTTTTATCCATTCTTCTGTTGATGGGCACTTTGGTTGATTTCATATCCTTGCTATTGTGAAAAGTGCTACATTGAACATGGAGATGCAGGTGTCTCGGTGGTATGATGATTCATCTCCCTTTGGGTATATTCCCAATAGTGTTATAGTTGGGTCATATGGTAGATCTATTTATAGTTTTCTGAGGTATCTCCATATTGATTTCCAAAGTGGTTAGACCAATTTACAGCTCCACCAACAGTGTAAGAGTGTTCCCTTTCCTTTGCAACCTCTCCAGCATTTGTTGTTATTTGTTTTATTGATCTTTGCCATTCTTACTGGAGTTAGGTGGACTCTCAGAGTTGTTTTGATTTGCATTTCCCTAATGGGTAGGGATATTGAGCATTTTTTCATGTGTTTCATGGCTTTACGAACTTCTTCATTTGAGAACTGTCTATTCAGTTTCTTTGCCCACTTGTGTATTGGATTTTTTATTTTCTTTGGAGTTGCTTTCTTGAGTTCTTTGTAAATTCTGGAAATTAGTCCTTTGTCTGATGTATAAGATGCAAAGAATTTTTCCCATTCAGTGGGGACTTCCTTGACTCTGTTGATTGTTTCCTTTGCTGTACAGAAGCTTTTTAATTTCATGTAATCTCATTTATCTATTCTTGTTGCAATTTCCTGAGCAATTAGAGTCTTAAGGAAATGCTTTCCTATGACTATATGCGGGAGCATATTGCCTATCTTTTCTTCTATTAATTTTAAGGTTTCTGGTTTTATGTTGAGGTCTTTTATCCATTTTGAGTTTACTCTTTTGTATATTGAGAAATGCAGATCTGTTTTCACTTTTCTGCAAGTGGATATCCAAGTTTCCCAGCACCATTTGTTGGAAAGGATATCCTTTCTCTAATTTCCCTGCTTTGCTCCTTTATGGAAAATCAGGTGGCTATAGATGCATTGCCTGCAGCCATAGCCCTGTGGGATTTGATCCCGTCAGATCTCGGAAGCTAAGCAGGGTTGGGCCTGGTTAGTACCTGGGTGGGAGACTGCCTGGGGAACACCAGATACTGTAGGCTTGGGAGAAGGACCTGGCAACCCCCTCCCCAAAATCAATCTGCCATTGAAAACCCTATGAACAGCAGAGAAGCACTGGCAATAGTGTTTCCCCTGTTGTACAAAGGGTCACTATGAGTTGGATACTGACTCTACGGCACCTAACATAGATTCATTGGTGTATCTCTGGGTCCTCTATTCTGTTCCACTGATCTTCAGGCCTATTTTTGTGCCAGTACCAAGCTGTTTTTGCTACCACAGCACTGTAGTATAGTTTAAAGTCAGGGCTTGTGATTCCACCTGCACTGTTTTTGCAGATTAAGAGTGTTTTGGCTATATGTGGTCTTTTGTGTTTCCATAGGAATTTTTGGATCATTTTTTCTATTTCTATAAAGTCTGCCATGGGAATTTTAATGGGGGTTACATTAAATCTATAGATTGCTTTTGGTAGGATAGCCATTTTTACAATATTGATTCTCCCAATCCTTGAGCAGGGGAAGGTCCTTCCACCTTTGAATATCCTCTGCTATTTCTTTCTTTAATGTTTTGAAGTTTCATTATTGCCTTTAGTCTTTCAAAAATATATTCAAGGTAATATCTTGAATATCTTTCCAGTTTTCTTGTGAAAATATATTTCCTTCAATGTATTCTGATTCAGGTTGAACTGGCCTTAAAAGTAGAAAACTTTTTAGTTGCTAGTGATGTTGGTATTTCTCACAAAGAAAGCATTTTTGAAAATAAAACCAAATCCTTTATTTTTTCCTTTTCACTGGCTCCTGCCTCCATGGTTTAGTGATGTTGGTATTTCTCACAAAGAAAGCATTTTTGAAAATAAAACCAAACCCTTTATTTTTTCCTTTTCACTGGCTCCTGCCTCCATTGGGAGTTTAGTAGTGAGACTTAGAATCAGACTGAGACAGAGCCTCTAAGAGGACATGCAGAAGGCATTCTCCTATACTGCCTACCTGCTATCTCTGACTGCCATATCAAAGAGATTTGGTCAGGTCATTGATTTTTTTGCTACAGAACATTTTCTGTATCATGACCTTTCCAGGAGGCCTGTCATTAATTCCTCCACTTGTTTTTGTATTGCTTTTAGCTTACCAAATCAGCCCTATACGGGATTGCATGTTAGAGAAAGAAAAGACAGTAATTTTCAAATTGTATTTGACATTTGTAAATTTGCTTTGCAAGTACTTCACACTTCAGTCGAAGAGTCATAAACAATTATCAAGTCATTAGCACAGATATTTTAAGGAGGAAATTTCAAAACACAAGTTACAGAATTATAACAAAGAGGCAGTATTTCTTGTTCTTGGACTTTTGACTACTGTTCATTAAAATATTGGCAGAAATGTCCCTGTGAACAAGCATATGTGTTAGGGATTGTATTTGGCTGCTGGTTATAAAAACTTATAAACAGAATAAATCCTATTCTGCTTATTTTTATGTCATGTGAAAGAAGTTTAAGGGTAACTGGGTCAGGTGTGAAGGCTTCACAACATCAGAGGGGAGCCAGGCCCTTCCAGCTTCTTCCTCTGACATCCTAGGTGTCTTTGAGAGCCATCCTACTAGCAGTTGGCTGAATGTTTACATAATTATTACCTAGAGAGCAAGAATATATCATGGCATATTTAGAGGGGAATTCTAATCATGACATGAAAAATGAATGAAATGGGGAAACTGTTTTTCATGGATGTTCAGCTTAAAAGTAGGAAAAGGAGTTTAGGTAGAAGGGAAGAAAAAAATGGTAATAAGGTGAATTACAGAAAGAGCTTATAATTCTAATTATTCCCAAATTGTAACTAATGTAAATAGGAAAAAAACTGACTGAAAAGCATAAGGGTCTTAAAATAGAAGTCATACTATTGAATGATAGACATGATAGCATCTGTTTATAAACAACAACGACAGCAAACTAGAACACTTTCATTCCTAAGTGATTTGCCCTGAACTCTTTCCATATTAATAAAATAAGTTCATGTTTACAATGTTAGAGGCTCTGAGAAATCTCATACTGATGAAATTATTAAACATTTAGATTTGTGTTATACCCATTGTTCCTCAAATTTACTCACTACACTTCTTTTAGTTTTAAACAAAGCAGCTTTATACACCCTCAGAAAGCATTTGGGGAGTGTTGTGCTATAGTCTTCAGTGCTCATCTTATTGGAAGGCTGCATGTGTGTTGTTAGGGTACAAACATTAATCTGTGGCTTTCACTCAGTTTAATTAGACCTCTTTAATAAGCAGTGATACATGTACAGTTTGAACTGTTAGAGAACAAAATTTTTATTCTGCAGGCTCAGGCTGCCTAATAAAGATAGCCATGCAGATAATAGAAACAAACTTAGGTTGAAAGAGTTATTTTCCAAAACTGAACTCCCAACATTTATATGGTCTTTTAGTGTGCTGAGCACACTTAGTATTATTTAAAAACATTTGGGTATACTGAGAAACTTAGCTGTATGACAGCATGAACTCAAATCCATAAGATTTTAGTATTAAAGTTATAGATTTCCTATGTAAATATATTTAATTAACAACATAGATCATGGCACTGCATCTTTGAAGGAGGTATTAATACTCTGCAAAAAGAAGTTATTTCTAATTCATTCACATATTTATGTTATTTCATGACAACAAAAATACTTTTCAGGGATAGATCCCAGGTTGCTTCCTGTATTGAAGAAAATAACTCTGTAAGCATATTGGACTCATTCTGAAGGATGATTTAAACATAATTAGGTTTATCTGCGGTTTTCTATATTATGAGTTTACTTAAGAATGTTTGGTTTATAAGCCTTAAGTATGATTAAATTTGGGAAAAAAAATAACTTCCAGCAAGTTCTCCAATATGTAGTGCTTCAGCACTAGCAACTAATAGATACAGGTCAGGTTTTAGAACTGATAGTGAGTCAATAGCTTGATTTTAGTGAATTAATAGCATCTTCTTTTTTTTTTTTTTTTTTCCTTTGATACTGAGGGGCAGACTCCAGGGCCTTGCACATACTTTGCATTATCTCTACCACTGGGCTGCCCCCGCAGCCCCTTTTTAATTTTTTTTTTTTATCTTGAGACAGGGTCCCACTAAATTATGCAGGCTGTCTCTGGCCTCAAAATTGCGATTCTCCTGCCTCCACCTCTTGAATTAATGGGATTGTGCCACTACGCCTGGCCAGTCCTTAGCTTCTTAACCATCCTTTTGGTTCCTTCCTCATAAAAATCACAATTTGAATACAATTAGTAATTTCAATGACAAAGAAAAGTAACAAGGATGAAGCTAGTTTTATAATCCAGATCTATGAAAAACTTCTTGTTCTCTCAAACAAGAACATGAAACCAAATTCATCAAAATATCACCTTTCATTCTATTCATAGAAAGCACAAGCATTTCGAATAAATTGATGTGATTCAAGTGTGTCCAAAAAGTTTTCTATTTTAAATGAATCCTTATCAATGATATCTTCTGATTAACCATTTTTCCTAAATATTCCTCAATATTTAGTTAGGGAGGAAAAAAGAATCAGTCCATGATAGATTCATTATAAATTATGAATATAAGGTGAAGAAACTGATAGTTTGGCTATTTTAAAAGAAACTGAAAATATTGCATGCAGATTTTTGAATTCTCAAACTAATAAAATTTTTGCATTTACAGACTCTTTAATTCATTACTTGTTCTGGATAAGATAATTGGAGATTCTGCATTTCTTCTTATTCTGAAAGACAAAAACATGTACAAGTTCTCCTTTCCTGATTCCTTCCTGCAGATGGTTAGTTGATTTCTTCTATAGTCATGAAAACAATGTATGACTCTTTTGTTCTTGAATTAGAAAAAGTGATGAGAAGCTTAATGAAAACAGATTTTAAAATAGAATTATCTGTAAATTATTTGAAAGAATTTGTATCACTTTATATGCATTTCCTGTATATTCCTCTCTTAAGTGTAACTGCATTTGATTTTTTGATATATATTTTATTCTGACTAAATCTTATCACACAGTGAACTTATTTCAAAGTAGGTAAAATAGGCTTTTAGAACACTATTAAGGTGATACTGTAAAGTAACTGGGCATCATAATTAGTTATTCTACTTGGCTTTATTTAGAAACCTTTTGATTTTGGATTTTTTCAAGTCCTTTGTTTTTGCTAAACCTGAATTTGAATAGTCTTCTGGTTTCACTGTAACTACATGGAGTGCTGTGGCCTGTGCTGAAGTATGTGTAACAGTAAAGCAGTGTTTAAGGAATTAGGAGACCATGTTAATCTCAGCCCTGTATGGGCCCAGAAAGGTTTACTTCATATGTGTGGGACCTCATTCATTTATCTGTAAAATAGGATCGTAATATCTGCCCTGCCTTGTGCTGTTATTAGGACCAGAAGAGATAATACAACAGAAGGTGCTTGGAAGGTAGAGGATGCTGTTCTATAGCAAGGAAGAATAGTTGAGAAAATGGTTAAGTACAGCCTTCATTACACTTCCACATGACAGCTCAGATATTTTTAAATTATAACTTAGTTATCAATAGAATCTTTTATGAATGTTGGCATTTGGAATTTTACAAGTAATTTTAAATCACACATCTGGAATCAGATACAGCTATAATATTTTCATAGATATGTTTGTAATCAAGTCATGATGATAAAATTTCACTTTAAAAAATACAAAAAGTGGGTATACATCTCTTATGGATTTGAAACTTAAGATGTAAAATAGTATAGCTTTTTTTTCAGAATTGTCTCTAAAACTGATTTATTTGATTCCAAAATACAACAACCCCAGTAAGGTATGTTGTGTTTGAGTCTGAGCACACACACACATACACACACACACACACACTCACCACACAGGCACAAGGATTATTTGTTTTAAATTTTGTTTATATAGTTGGAAAGAAGATTGTTTTTCTCTTTTGTGCCATTTTCAAAATTGTTTCAAAGTGGTATTGCATTGCTAATTTTGATACTTAAGTTTTAAAAGTAAAGTAAAAATTATTGTTCATTTTTATAGGATACAAAGCAAAATTCACATGATTCTCTGCCACAAAAACATGTAATCCAGCTGAGTGCAAGAGAGCCAAGGTAAATTCTGTAATTTCTTGTAAATTTTACTTCTTGTCTGGATTAACATTTTAGTTTTTATGGTTCTAGTCTTTAGTCAGCATATACTTTGAGGCAATATTTCACTTAATTCATGAATTTAAAAATCTTTCTTAAGTAGATTTTCTTCCTTGTCTTTGGTCATATTCAGTGTTATAGCTACCACAGTGCTCGGTTCATTGTTTGCTGAATTTACTATTGTAACAATTAATATTTATCATAAATATAAGATGTGGGTTGGTAAGTATGTAGCTTGTGACAAAAATTTCCTTATCTTTATAACAATGATTATTTTTAGATTATCTTCTTTCTTGATAAGCTTTTCTTATACTTACCTATTTATCATTAATCTCTGATCCTATTTTTTTAATGAAAGAAGAAACTTTATTATTAGCAGATCAGGGTTCCTTCTTTTAAGTTTTTCCCTAAAAAAGTGTCATTTTGCTGGTTAGACTGCTTTGTTTTAGCCCTATTGATTTATGCTAAAGTAAATGATAAAGTTGTTTATTGAACAAAAACCAGAGATTTTAATTAATGGGCATCTATGCTTTATTAAGAAGGGTTATACATTTTTATTGACATTTCTTTAACTATCAAGGTATTTATTTTTAATGACTGAGAGTCAGTCATTACCCAGTGGACCCAGACATGCAGCGCATTTTGTAATGTGATTTTTTACTATGTTACTTGAGAAATTTAGTGTCATCTCTAACAAATTGAAGGGTAAAAGAATAATTTCCAAGAGCAATTCATGATTTTAACTAAGTATACTTAACTATAATTACTAGCACTTTGGAGGGTGAGGCCGGAGGATGATGAGTTTGAGGCTAGCCTGGGCTATATAGTGAGACCTTTTACTTTTTTTAAAAAACAGAAATAAGAATACTAGAGAAAATTTACAATTGCTAGTAAAGTTGAAATTTTTATTAAGAATAGATTAAAGCCTTAGTTGTTTAAATTTCTTCAATAGAAAGTAATTCGTGTAGCTTATACCCTAGAGAAAGAAGATAAGTGATTTTATTAATACTAAAATTTTCAGTAACATTACTTAAGCCTTGAAAGCTTTCAGACTGCAAGATCATAATTAGGATGAAAGGATTATGGTACTGAAAGGTATCAACTAGACTTTCTTTGTTTTAAAATAAGTGATGTTTCAGTACATTTGAGATTATATATATGCCTGTTCATTAAATATTGTATCCCTAATAAATTGTAGTGTCAGTAACCTATTTGGTTTCAGGAATAATCCTATTTGCATTTTTTTTCTTTTTTATATTTCGGTGAGGGAAGATCTTTGATTTTGCTTGTTATAGGAATAACAGCCAGGAATGGTGGCACATGCCTATAATCTCAGTGACTTGTGAGGCAGAACCAAGAGGATCGTGAGTGTGAGGCCAGAAACAGCCTGTGTAACTTAGAAAGAGCCTGTCTTAAGATAAAAATTTTAAAAGGGGCCTGGTAGTGCAGCTGAGTGGTAGAGCATGTGCAAAGTTTCAGCTCCCCAGTATTGTGAAAGAAAGAAAGAAAGGAAGGAAGGAAGGAAGGAAGGAAGGAAGGAAGGAGGGAAGGAAGGAGTGAGGGAGAGAAAAGAGAGTAAGGAAAAAAATGAATAGCAAATGTTTGCTATAAATGATTTATGCCCCATATCTACCCACTTACAATTCCCTTACTGTCTCCCTGGGTGGTATGAACCAGGCTAGGGCCATAATGGTTCAGAGGAAGAAACAGTTAATGTGACTTTTGGTTTGGTTTGGTTTGGTTGGCTTGGATTTTTTTATTTACTTATTTGTTCATTTTGAGATGGAGCCTCATTGTGTAGCTCAGGCTGTCCTGGAACTCTTTGTGTAGCCCAGGCTGACCTAGAACTGGTGAATCCTCCTGCCTCAGCCTCCCATGGGATTGCAGTGTACAATACCAGGCCCCATTTAATAATTGATAATTTCAGCTTACATGCTAGAGGAAGAAAGTTAGGAAACATAGATGTAATAGTAAAGGAATAACATATTTATAAACTTTGTTATTGAGGGGTTTTGGCAACAGATAAGTATAAGTGGAATTTATTATTAAAATGATTGCTTTGTGATGTTTCTTCTTAAACAGTTTGTATTTAAATAATGTTCTTCATCTACTGTTATTTCTTTATAGTACTTTTCTATCAAATGTCAATGCTACCATTCCATAGTTAGGCAAATTAGGAATACTTCTGATTGTCAAATTCTTATTTTTATGTATATTATCCATTTTGTACTTGAGCTTCATGAATAGAATTGTTTCTGATTTTAAATCTACTTTTTACTTGCCAGCCCAAAATTTATTACTACTCTCTCAGTAAAATCAGTGAACGAGAGGAGTGATAGTGACCTTTAAAATGGAAGAACTTGATAGTTTTATTTAGCAGCTCCTATAAGTTAAATTACTGTTATCAGTCTTCAAATTGGAGGCTTTAGATGTATGTCTATGAACTTTTCCCATATTCTTCATCAGTCTTCTATGATGATCTAAGGCTTTGCTTTATTTTAATTATAAGTATAGTTGCTATTTGAGTAACAAAAGATTAATCTAAAACTATACATTCACAATAGGGGAGATACTTTTTCTAAGAGGGTGAAAATAGATTTTTAGAGGGTTAGAAAAGTATCTTATTCTTGTTAATATATAAAGCATAGATACAGTATATAGGGGTAAACATTTTATTGTGGTGTTAATGTTCTGTAGGAATGATTAGAAAATAAATGTTTAAAAGGAATTATTAGGGAGATGATAATGTAAAAAAGGTTAAGAAATACTGATCTAAGCCCATAAATTTAAATAATACATGTAAATGACTTTGATCATACTGTTGACAATGTTAGTTATTGCTATAACCTAACCTAATTTAGTTTGTGGATATTTAGAAAGTAGTATATAATCTGCTGAAAGTGACATTAATGCATATTAGTATACGTGATTTAGTTCACCAGGCTATATTATTTATATATTATGTGGATTCATAGTTTTTGTATAGAAAGTGAGTACCATTAAGAGTTAAAGTTAGGGTACCTTGAACATTGTGTGGCCTTAAGGAATCCTCAAACATAAAAAGATGTTTATGTTTCTCTCTACATTTATAATATCCTAAGGAAACTGATTATAATAACTCAATAGAAAGACTTGCAACTTAGGGGCTTGAAGGCACCTATGGATGTTGCAATGTAAAAGTCTAAGACAAAGTGAAGAAAATTCAGTCTTTCATATCCCAGCTGTTCAAGAAGGACACTAATATACTTTGCTGTAGCCCAAATGAGGAAGCTATGTGGCTTAATCACTTTTTTAAAATTTTTACTTATTTATTATTATTATTTTTGGTTATGTTTGACAATAAGGAAACATTTTCTTTAAGGTGGATGATTTGAAATGCCACTAAGTATATAATCCAAATTACAATGAGATGACTTCTATAAATCTTAAAATTTAATATTTTAGGTAGAAACTTTGTTCATTTATGTTACTGAGATTTGTAATGAACAGAAGTTTGTTTGGCTCATGGTTCTGGAAGCTGGCAAGTCCAAGATAGAGGGGGTATATCTGGTGAGGACCTTCATGCTGTGTCACCCCAAGGTGAAAGGTGGAATGACAGGAGAGACCGAGAGAGAGGAACCTGCTCTCAAGATAACTAATCCATTACTGTGATAACTGCATTAATTTATTCATGAGGGCAAGGTCCTCATTACCTAACTGCTCTTTTAACATCTCGCCTCTCAACATTGTTTCATTGGGGATTAACTTTCCAATTTACTGTCACTGGAGGACACGTTCAAACCATGTTGTTGTTGTTGTTAGGTACCCTTGAGTCCGTGTCTGACTCGTATTGACCCTATGTATTACAGGCAAAACAGTATTGTTAGTGCTTCTCTGCTATTCATAGGGTTTTCAATGGCTGAATGATTTTTGGGAGTGGGTTGTTGGGGCTTTCTCCCAAGCCTACAGCACCAGGTGTTCCCAGGCGGTCTCCCATCCAAGTACTAACCAGGCCCAACCCTGCTTAGCTTCTGAGATCTGACAGGATTGGGCGCCACTGTGGTACAGCTGCAGGCTATTCAAACCAAAGCAAACCTTTTTAGTTTGAGAGTTCATTCAAACTATTGTTACAGATTTGCTTTAACTTGGAAAGACGCCCTTAACACTGTGGAGACACATGGAAGTCAAATTTTTCTGGGTGTGGATGACTTCAGAATATCAAACAGATGTAAAAAGTATTTAATTTCAGGAAATGAACTCCCTATCCTCTTGCCATTTGCTTATTGAATGGTTAATGGTTCTCCTTTAATGACCCCCGATCACTTCTAATTTAACTTCTGTGGTTATCTCCATGTGCTTTCATTTTGGATGCCAATCGTGATGAGTAGAATTATTCTCTTTGTACATCTCACAGTTCTGAAACCTCAGAATTCACTTTCATCTCTACCTTTTATTATTCCTTTGTTTGTTGTTAGTTGCCCTCAAGTCAGTTCCAACTCATAGTGACCCTCATAAGGTCTTCAGTGGCTGATTGTTTCGGGATTGCTTAGGGGGTGGATTGCCACGTCCTTCTCCCATTTTATTATTCCTTAGGGTTCATCAATTGGAGGGTCTTTTGGATTTTACCTCTACTTATCTCTGACATCCACCTTCTTTTCCTATTACCCCTTGTTTCTGAGTCATCTCTTGTCCCTTGCTTGAACTACTACAATGGCTTCTTGCCCCTTTGTCTTCAATTTCTCTATGCCTCTAATTTATAGCATGTAATTATCAGAGGAATCTACCTAAAGCAGAAAGTTATTTCTTATGTCAGTATTCTCCAGATAATGTTATTGCCTGTTGAGCAAAGTGTCACCTGACAACCAAATGTTTTGGAAATCTATTGCTTAACCTAACAAACCACTCCAAAACTTACTGTATGAGTTTATTATATCTCTCATGGCTCTGTAGAATTGCTGGTTCATTCTTGCTTGACATCTCTAATACCATTTCTGTCAATTGGACTTTGGACTAGACAATTCTGGATGGGGCTGAATGTGACAGGGGCTTTCTCACATTGCTGAAAGTTACTCTTCCTCATTAGCTAAGGGTGTAGTTGGGGCCATCAACTGCAAATGTTTACACATGATCTCGATGTAAATTGGGCTTCTCTGACAATGGTGCCTATTTCCAAGAAGGGTTTCTTTAAACAGGAGAATCTCAAAAGTGAGACAATTGGTGATTTTTTGGGTAGATACTGCCAGGCTTCTTAGGATCTTGCCTTAAAAATCCTAGAGGTCATTTCCTCTACTTGTGTTATTCAAGAAAGTCACTTAAGGGTAGTCAAGATTCAAGGGGACAGGAATTACTCTCCACTTACTGATGTGAAAAGCATATGAGAAGCAAAGGGATGATGGCAGTTATCTCTGGAGATGATCACAGTTCACTCATTGGCCACACACCTCCTCTGTTCAGAAAACACTCTCCCTCTTTCTAAGATACCCAGACTCTCATCCTATTATGATATTGGCCCAAATTTTTCATCTAAATCAGGTCTGCAATAGCTCACTCATGTGGCTAGCAGTTGATGCTGACTTATTTCTGCCAGTATAATTGTTAGAAGTTAATCCCACTAGGTTATAAAGTCCTTGGGGATGGGAACCATTTCTTTTGTTTCTGCCACTAAGCTTGAGGTATTATTGTATTGAACATAGTAAGAATTCAGTATAAACGTTTGTTGGAGTGGACTTAATTATTATGTGAAGAGAATATTAGCTTCACATGCCAGTTATGTATGGAGCATGGTTCACATTCTGCATGAAAATGTGCCTGGTATGTCTTCCCCTAAGTAGTTTTTTCATTTAATATTTGCAAGTTGGGTACCAGCATGCTTCCTAATGAACTTAATACTACTCTAATTAAACTAAACACTAATTCAGTAGAGCTTTGAATTTGTATTAACTACTCATTTGAGATCTTGGAGTTCTATTTCATGATACCTGAAATACTCAGTTCCGTCTGAACACCATTACATTCTTACAGAATGAATATCATTGAGATTGCATTTTGGAGGGTTCTTCAGAGTGAGGGGGCTACAAAAGACATTCCCAAGTAGCTGAAGGAGTTGACTTTCATCAGAACAGTTTTTACTCATAGGACTTTTGTTGTTATTGACCTGAGTATTTGTCTGATTCTCAATTTTGTGTTTTTAACATTGTTATTATAATTATCTACTAGTATACTAGTAGTATACTATTATCTACTAGTATTGTGGAATTCAAGTATTCAGATGATGTTTTAAATTTGTTATCATGTTATCCATACATTTTTATTCCAAGGAAGAATGTGTCTGAGAAAGTATCTAATATATTTAACCAATTGTTTTAAGTTTTAAATAAAGAGGCCAAGGTTGCCACCTTATTTTTATTGTTTGGGAATGGAATTTTTAGAAAAACAGAATTTAACCACTCAGATTCTGGCAGTGATAGCTTTATTTTTTTATAACAGATTTGGTAGAAGCATTTGTAGCTTTAAGGATGAAACTTTGTTTCTATGACTTGAACTAAGGTAGCTCTAGCTTAATAAATGAGTCTCATATGAGAGTTATAAATGTTTAGATGGAGCTTGCCTAGTGCATGACTGAGGGGAAATGGAAAAGTGTGAGCAGTGAGAATTTGTGTAAGAATTGCATCTTACTGCCAGGTGTAGTGATACACACATATAATCCCCCTACTCAGGAGGCAGAGGCCTGATGTGTTTAAGGCCAGCCTGAGCTACATAGTAGGACTCTGTCTCCAAACAACAGCAAAATAAACCCCCCCAAATAAACAAACAAGTAAAAACCTGCATATTACTCAGGGATTATAATGGTTTAAGGTCAAATCTAGAAAAGTAGTATGGAAATATCTTCACATGAGTTACTATAAAAATAAGTGTGTAAAGTCAGGAAGTCTAAGGGTTTTCTTTCTTGAAAATGGTGGGCTGCATTAAGGGTTATCTCAAGGGAATCCAAGGCAATAATAAAAAACATGATTTGACTAGAATCTGATAGCCTGGACCGTCCACAAGTTATATTACATTGAGAATAACTGAAATATCCTTATCTTTTAACACTATTCTAGAAATTTTCTTTGATAATAGAATTGTTAACTAATAGTGCTGGAGATTCTTAAAAACATTAAAAACTGAGATAATCTAGTGCAAGTCTATCTGGGTATCACTAGCACAGTACATTTATAAATTTATGTTGGATGTAAGGGGTGAGTTCATAAACTCTTTTCCCAGATTGCTTTTCTGTTTAAATATCCGTTGCTTGTATAAACTCTGTATTTTGTTTTATGTTTTGTTAACTTTGACTTTTTCAAGGTGTAAATTGACCAGTTCTCTGATTGTTTAGAAATATTTCACTCCATCTGTAATCTTTTGGCATATTTTTAGAAAAGATGCCCTGTCCAAAAGACTGAACACAGTACATTATTTAAACAACCAAAAGTTTCTAAAGGACTAGAATTACCTTCAACTTGATGTGTTACTTAAATTTACGTTAAAAGTTATTTTCATTGACTAATGTTTTGAAGGGCTTGTGGCTGTAGCACTGTGGCATCCAATTCCATCAGATCTTGGAAGCTAAGCAGGGTCAGGCCTGGTTAGTATTTGGATGGGAGACCATCTGGGAACACCAGGTGCTGTAGGCTTGGGAGAAAGCCCCAGCAACCCACTCCCAAAATCAATCAACCATTGAAAACCCTATGAATAGCAGAGAAGCAGTAACAATACTGTTTCACCTGTTTTATGTAGGGTCGCTGAGTCAGGTACCTACTCGAGTGCACCTAACAACAAGTAGTTTTGAAGTAGTTTTGAATTGATCATGTTTAGGTAACAATGTAAGATAATCTTAGCTGGTGTTTGCCATTTTAAATTAATTATTAAAGGCTTCCATTTTGCATCATTTTTTCAGAGAAATATAAAGGTCTTTGGGGGAGGAAACAGCAAGGAAAGACCTTTTCCTTCCCTACAGTGTTTTCCCCAGTTACCATTTCTGTTTATTTTATGACATCAAGAATGATGAGTATCAGCTGGGCGTGGTGGCACACCCCTGTATCCCAGCGGCTTGGGAGGCAGAGCCAGGAGGATCGTAAGTTCGAGACCAGAGGAAGTCTGCATAACTTAACAAGACCCAGTCTCAGAAAGTAAGGGAAAAAAAAGGCCTCGGGTGGGGTGCAGCTCAGTGGTCCAGCACTTACAAAGCACGCAGGCGTGAGGCCCCACGATCAACCCTCAGTACCATACACACACAAAAAAAAAGAATGATGAGTATCAATTTCTGAAATACTGTTTCAACCTCTCATTGACCTAGATGAAATAACACCTATCATATTAAGAAAAAAAAGTCAGCACTTCCACTTTACCTGATGGCTGTCTAGGGACCATGAGACTTGCTCTCTTAATTTGTCATTGAAGCTTCTATGAAAACACAGAAAAAGATGAACAATCACAGGAACACCATCTTCATTTGATAGTCACCCTATTGCCATGATCCAAGATAGCCATGATCCAAACTACCAAGCTGATAAAACTGAACTAAAACATTCAGTAACTTGCTGACTTGTGATAAACAGAAGTGAAAACAATATGTAGGTCTCTAGAAGCAAGTGTGAAGATTAATTTCTCTTCTTTTAAAAAAAATCTACCCCAAGGCTTTGAAATTTTGGTATTTCACCTAGAAAAATGGATGAATATTTTTTATCAGAGGCTGTTGAGAAGATAGGTAGCAATTCCTCCCCATACCTGAAGTCTCTAATAAGCAAAGTTAGTTGATCAACTCGATAAATTAATACGCCCTCTTCCTTTCCTGTGCCCATGACACTCAAGCTTTGTAGCTAACAGGCTGTTGGCTAGCAGGCCTGCAGATTTCTTTTCCTCCAGTTTTTGCATTGGGTGATTATCCTGAATCAGTTATTTATTCCTAAACTGGGTTTTATTATTATTTTTCTCCCGTAATTTAAGTATTTTTTATTTAACTGATGAATTGTATAAAACTTCCTATTTATTATGTTGACTTTTGGAAAGATTCAACAAAAATGAGTCACTGATGAATATCTTTGCAAGAACTGCGAAAGATTTGGAGAGAAATCATAAAAATATAGAAGCAGTGTACAATCACATTGCCTAATAGTTGTGGATTAAGTTCTTGCTCTACCATAGAAAATGTAAGTTTGAAACCACAGGTATTTATTTATCAGCTGTTTGGTTATGTAGAAGATATAACACAGGACTCCGATTAGAGGTCACATAGTCAAAACAAAGGCCTTGTTCCTACTACATCAGTAGGTTAAAATATTACATATTTTATATTTTATGATAAAGTAAAGCATTGAGATAACATTTGTCTTAATTTTCTACTTTAACTTTTATTTTCAGGTCAACTTTAACTCTTTGCTTTGACAGATCTTTTGCTGACCTTGATCATTTTGATGAGAGGGCTTTCACTGTATATGTTTTGCAATCAGTTTGGAAACTGATTCGTTTTGAAATAAACTAGTTAGGAACAAGTAAAGACTAATAGTAAATTATTGATCTAGGGAAGTGTTTACTTAAGGAATCACTGTTTTTGGCAGCTTGGGCCAGAAGACTACCTTGTTATTCTTATTTGAAGAGAGACACCTATTTGTTCACAGCATCAGAGCTGATGTAAAAAACTGAATACCCATCAGGCACAGCCACCGTGGTTGGCTGGCCTTTTGGTAACTTACAGCAGGCTGGCTCTGTGCATGCGAGCTTGTCATCACTCCTTTCTCTTCATCACTGTATCTTCTTTACATCCTTCATGATCTTAACAAACTGTTTATTTTATTTATTCCTGTTGTCCATCAGCCTTGCTAAATGTTTTAGTTCCATAAGGGCAAAGGATTTGTTTCATTTGAATCTTCGGGAAAATACCTGGTGCATTGTATGTTCTCAACAAATTATTTGTCAAATAAACTAATTCTATATAAGAGGAATTTCAATATTAAAATAAAAGAGACCTAGGGTAGCTTTAGGAAACAGAGTCTGGGTGGATGCCTACCTCTACCAAGATAAGTGAATGTAAAGTAATCATAGGAAACTTGTGCTGAATGAGTACAGAATGACCAGAACTAGGGGGAGCGTGAAGACTCAAAAACAGCCTACCTATTAAAATGATTTATTACTGAGACAAGAAGGAAAAAAATATCTACCTGGAACTCTCAAATCATAAGAGCCATGATCTCTAAGAGATGTGTCACAAAGTGAAAAGCTAAAATGAAAATATAGGGTGGGGGATGGAGTTCAGTGGCAGATTAGTTGCCTAGCAAGGCCCTGGGTTCAGTCCCCAGCACCACAAAACAACAACACACTGACAACAACAACAACAACAACAAAAAAATGAAAAGATGGTAAGATGACATAGAGAAGTGAAGGGGAGGAGTGAGGTAAGTAAAGGTAGTTGTTAGGTGCTGTTGAGTCAGGTGTGACTCATAGCAACCCTATGTACAACAGAACAAAACACTCCCCAACACTTTACCACGCCCAGCTCTATTGTTAGTGCTTCTCTGCTATTCATAGTGTTTTCAATGACTAATTGTTTCAGGATTGCTTCCAGGAGTAGATTGCCCTGTCCTTCTCTCATTTTTGCAGTGCTGGGATCAAATCCAGGGCCTCAGAGAGTGCGGAGCAGCACTCTACCAACTGAGCTAAACCTTAGCCCCAAAGGTAATTAATTGGGTAGATGATAATAGAATATCTTCACTAGGAATTCTGACCAGTGAAGCTAATGTTAGGAAAGAGTATGTCAGTGACATGAAGAAAAAAGCCCATCAAGTGCTTTTTAAGAATGTAGAAAAAAAAGGAAGACAAATAGAAAAAGTGAGAAAGAAATGATAGCTATGGAGGACAGGCTTCTAACCAAGGAAGTATAGCTCCCTTTTAGGAAAAAATACAGCAGAGGCAATGATCAAAAGTATAATCAATGAATAGTTTTCTGAGCTGAGACTTCACTTTGTAGATGAAGAGGGTGAAATTCTGGGTCACATAAATGAAAAGAGAGTCACCCAGTAGTGCGCTGTGGTAACTTAGTTCAATTAAAAGGGAAAAGAACATAAAATGTCCAGGTGAAGATATATTTTTATAATATAGAACAAAAGCTGACTTAAACCTTCTCTGTAAGAAAACTATGACATTCTGAAGTATTTTGTACTCAAATTTATTTTTCCTTTTCCCCCTCCTTCCTTCCTCTCAGTACCAGGGACCTCATGCATGTTAGGTATGCAGTCTACCATTGAGCTATACTCCAGTCTCTCAAAGTTATCTTTCATAGTGAAGGCAAAGAAAGATATTTTCAAATGTCAGAGCACTTACAAAATATGCGCTTCCTTTTTTAAGAAAAATAAATTTTAAAGATGTTCTTGATAGGGTCAACTCAGCTAATGATGGGTGAATGAAAATTAAGAATTCAAAAATGAGGACTCAAAAAGCACTGGATATTATTTAATGTAGTGAAATCCAAATCATTATTATAGACTTAATTACCAAAGTGAAAGTAGAAATGTCCATCTATTTTTGATAGAACTTTTAAAATATAAAGGTAGTTTACTCACAGTACCATAGGTCTACAGCTTCAGATTGTGTTAATACCTGAAAGAGGTAGGAGGCAGGAGCATGGTAGGAGGTTGTAGATAATTGTTAGGCCCCAGGAAGTTTGAACAGATGGCAGCTTTTGGTGAGAGTGATATTTCCTACTCCATTGTCTTCATTTATTGCCAGTGTCCTATTAGCTTCTCAGAAGGATTTCTCAGCTGAGAGAATTCCCCTGAATTCTAGACCCACACGTTCTCAGGCAAGGCAGGTGGCTCTGTGAGGATGGCCCACTAGCACCTGCATCTTTACATGCTTAAAATGGAGTTGCTCCTCCCCCCTTGACCCTGTTCTGGGGTCCCAAGCTCTTTCAGCTTTAGAGTTACCATGTTGTTGTTAGGCGCCTTAGAGTTACCATATGTTACAGGTTTTCAGTAGTTCTCCTTTCACATTCAAATGCACATCATTCTGGACAATAAATTACAAGATTATCCTGATCGTTTTTTTTTTTTTGTCTTTTTTATTCTTGGCTTACATTCAAACACACACCAGGCCTTTTCATTCAACTTATTAAATGTATCACACATTTGTCCTCAGATTTACCCTCTTTTGTCCACCTTCAATGCCACTACCCTGCTTCAGGGTGTTACTGCCTCTCCCCAGAGTGATGGCAATAGCCTTATGACTGGTGTCCCTGACTCATATGTTGTTGTTGGATAGATGGAATAAGATTATGCATGTTAACTTAATAGTGGAGGGCCTAGCACTTAACAACACCTAACTAATATTGGTAAAGATATTGTAACTCTTTAGGTCAAAGCCCATCATTTTTCCATTGCCCTAAATACAAGCTGTGAGCTGGGATTTAGCTCAGTTAGTAGAGTGCCACTTTGCAGTCTTTGAGGTCTCAGGTTTGATTCCCAGCACTGCAAAAATGGGAGAAGGACGTGGCAATCCACTCCCGAAGCAATCCTGAAACAATCAGCCATTGAAAATCCTTTGAGGGTCACTATGAGCTGGACACAACTTCATGGCACTAGCAACAACAAATGTAATCTGTAGACTATTTAGTGTGGCATCTTTGTCTGAATTTTGGTTTCAAGAATTGCCTTTCACATCACCCTAGCCTGCCTTATCAGCTCCATCCCCTCAATCATTGTGAATTCTCTACTATGCCACATTCTGTTACCTCTAGACCTTTGCTGCCTGGAAACAAACAAACAAACAAAACCTACCATATACCTCCAAACACACACAAGTGTGTAGACATACATACACCATTTGCCTGATTAATTCCTGATTGTCAAGCTGGGTGCAGTGGCACATGCCTGCAATCCCAATGACTTGGGAGGCGGAGGCAGGAGGACCAGAGTAGTTCAAGACCAGAGGTAGTCTGCGTAATTTAGTGAGACCCTATCTCAAAAAGTAAAAAAATGGGCTGGGGGTGCAGCTTAGTGGTTCAGCACTTGCAGAGCATGCAAGCACAAGGCCCTGGGTTCAACCCCTAGTACTGTCAAAAAAAAAAAAAAAGAAAAAAAGAAAAAAGAAAGAAAGAAAGAAAGAAAAGAAAAGAAAAAAGAAAAAATTCCTGATTGTCTTTTAAGACTCTACTCAGATATTATAACTTCTGGAAACATTTCCTGAGATCTCCCCAAACAGCTAGATGTCACTCTCATAAACTTCCACAGGATTGTGTTTCACCACTGTTCTCTTGTTGACTACATGTATAATGTTCCTCTGAAGAGACTTGCTATGAGTCTGTTAAAGGTATGGGCTGGGTCTTGTTCATCATTGTAACTTGGCAGCTAGCCGACTTTGAGGAATGCAGCTCTGTGATGTGGGCTAGGAGTGTTCGAATTGTGCATTGCACTGGAAGGAATCCATCTTGCTGAAATAATCAAATATAGAGATGGAAAGAACTGTGGACAGGATGTGCGTGGCAGATCTATTTAACATGTGAACAAATATCTAAAAGACATGTTCATCAGTAATACTGAATTTGTCATTCCACATTTGTGAAATGTTACATAAAGTTTGGGCTGGGGTTTAGCCCAGTTGATAGAGTGCTGTTCTGCATGCTCTGAGGCCCTTGGTTCGATCCCCAGCACTGCGAAAAATGGGAGGAAGATGTGGCATCCCACCTCCGAAACAATTGCGAAACAATCGGCCATCAAAAACCCTATGAAGAGCAAAGAAGCACTTACAGTTCTAGGCATGGCACAGTGTTGGGGAGTGTTTCGTTCTGTTGAACACAGGGTCACTATGAGTCAGACCCAACTCCGTGGCACCTAACAAGAACAACAACATATAATATTTAAAAATAAAAAAGATACCTATATTAGCATTACTTTTTGTAATAAAGAACATGGGATTGGTAAATTCTTAGATTTTAGCTTAAGGTTTATTAAATCTGTCTTTTAATTTCCATGGAAAAAATAAAGATGGTGTGTTTGAATTAAATGGTTCAGAGAAATGTGAAAGACATACTTGGTACACAGGATGTGTTTACTAAGTTAATAACTAAAAGAGGTGGAATATGTGGAAATTATGAGAAAAAAGTTATAAATATATACACACACACATATATATACATATATATATATTTGACAGAAGCTTAAGTAAAGCTTATCAATAATAATGAATCTTCATGGGAATTTTTATTTTTAGATTTATTTGGATTCAGTTTATCTTTGAAAATTAAGTTTTTGGTACTTGTTAGCATGCCTCTGTTACTTGATATTACTTCTTATATGTATAGTACTTTATTTTGTATTGCATTCAATTACATATTACAGAAAGCGTATTATAATGGTTTCGCAAGAAAGCAGTTGATTTTTCCTGTACAAGCTTCAAGGATGACAGTTAAGGACTCGAGATGTGCTCCTTGGTGTCATCAGTGTTCCAAGCTTCTTTTGCCCTTCAGCTCTGCCACCTTTAGCTTGTGGCTCTTATTTTTGTGGACTCACAGTGGTCCCAACTTCTCCATACATTGCATCTGTGGTTTATCCAGAAAGAGAAGTAATCAAAGGATGAAAGTCTTTCATTGGATTGGGGGCACAGTAACTTTTCCAAATTTCCACTTACTAGAATTCTAGTTACATTTTATTCGCCACAACTATGCCACATGGCCACCCCTAGCATGGAGAATTAGGTTTTTATTTGTTTTGATGTTTCTTTTAAGATGTAATTGTTGCTGATCTGAATAGAATCCAGTATCTGTCAGTCAGTAATGGTTGTTGAGTAGACAACTAGCAGCATCTACTCACCAGGCTCATTTACTGGATCAAAGAGCAGCTACCATGTTTCCTATTTATTATACTCTTTCCTGACTGCTACAGCTCAGAGACTGGAGTTGTATTCTATATAATGTAGGAACAGATCTATGATGCATAAATCAGTCTTGTGTGCTAGAAATGTCTTTAAACCTTGTTCTCAAGACTTATCAGTTATATAGAAAAATCATATCAAGATTTATTAATTAAACTGAGAAATTTTGCCTTTTATCCCCAACCAAAACACAATTTCATACTGTAAAATTAAGAACTGGTAAAAAGATAACATAAAAGCTCACAAAATAAGAACATGCACATTCTATTGCAAGTAATCTTGTTGTTGTTACCTGCCGTCGAGTCGGTATCCGACTCATAGCGACCCTCATAAGGGTTTTCAATGGCTGACTGTTTCAGGATTGCCTTGGGAGTGGATTGCCAGGCCCTTCTCCCATTTTTGTGGTGCTGTGAATTGAACTTGAGACCTCAGAGACTGCAATGCAGCACTCTACCAACTGAGCTAAATCCCAGCCCAGAGTAATCTTAAATAGTTAGAATTTCTTACTGACCTGTATGGGGCCATGTTAAAATATAGTTACTTATTCCTTGGTTTATATAATCATTCATTCAGTGGCAGGTTTATTTTGCATTCCTGTCTTGTGTAGCTCTGTGCTGTTCATATTTTCTTTCTTTCTTTTCTTTTCTCTATCTTTTCCCTCCCTTTTTTTCTCTCTCTTTGCTTTTCTTTTGTTTCTTTTCTTTTCCTTTCTTTTCCTTTCCTTTCCTTTTCTTTTCTTTCTTTTACTTGGGAGTTGAACCCAGGACCTCAGACATACTTTGTAAGTGCTTTGCCAATGGGCTGTGCCCCTAGTACATTGTTAAATTTTTTATTTTGAATGAGGGTCTCACTAGGTTATGCAGGCTGCCTCTGACCTTGAATTTTTAATCCTCCTGCCTCTGTTGGAGTTGCGGGTGTGCACCACTGCTTCTGGCATTGGGTTCATGTTTTCTTGACTGTTTCATTTTTCAGTTCTTGTTACTCAGAATCTATACAGGCATGGGCTCTTTTCTAGTAGTTTGTGACTTAGACTGTGCTGTGTAGACTGCTGCTAAAAACAAATCTCCAGTTGCTTCCCTAAAATCTTCAGGGTTAGATGTATTTGCAAATTCAGGGTTTGTTTTTAATTTTAGGAAAGTAATGTGAATATGTGGCATAATAATGACGGGTCTGCTTTAAATTTTCTGAATATTCAAATCGGATGGGATAAATAAAGATCCTGTGTAGAATCTTGTTAATTCAGTCTAGGTTTTACCACCAAACAAGTTATGAAAAATCTTTTTATTTCTTTTTTCCAGAGCATTTTGGATTTCACAGATTAGAGATTGAAGGTCTATAGACTAATGGTTCAGTAGAATTATGAAGTTACTTAAAATAATCAGCAAACTCCCTAAAAAGAACCACCTCAGTTCTTCTGAATGGCATTGAGTTGTAGCTGTTGTCCATGCATGAATGTCCCAGTTTTCTCCTGTGTCCAGATTCCCATCCCTTTAAAACGTATGTTGGAAAATGTCCGGAGTCCCAAGAAATTTTTCCTGGTTGAACATTGCCGACTCTTCACTTTACACCACTGTTCTTAAGGATGAGGGCATTTAGGAATTGACTTTCATACTTTGTCTTTTTCTTGATTCTACCTAGTGTAGCTAGCTTCCTACCTGTCCTTCAAACTTACTCTTTATTAGAATTCATTGTTTTATTTTTACTTTCTTACTCTATTCTTATAATTCCTGAAGTAATATTTTATACAGTTCTTTCATCAGACAGTTTAAAGTTTATGATAGATTGCCTTAAAGAATATAATTGTATGTCAAATGAGTTGTTACTGTCATTTAGAAGTTTGAAGAAAATGTTTGTCAGTAGGCTACTATCAATCTCACTTATTCATTTTTAAATGATGCGCAGTGTGAAGTTTGCCTCCTTTGTGTTTCCTAGGCATAATATCTTAAGCCATTCTTTCCATTAATTTCATATGCATTTTAAAAGAATCTTTCTCCTCAAGATCTTATAGTCTGCTGTGATTTTGTCCCTAGGTACAAATTCTTTCAGATTTTATTTGTGGAAGTGATTAAGCAGATTGCATTTAAAATGATAGTTTTAAGTTCTGTTTCTTGGAAGGCAATGGCAAAGTAGTTAAATGTTTAGAGAACACCTGCTAAATTGCCTGGTTAGTCTATATTTTAATTACTCTTATTGTTTATGTTTTAAATCAAAATTTCTTAACTAGCTGTGTGGTTCTAGTTTATTATCAGATTATTATACAGTGAAGTAAGTTTTTATACAATGCGTTTTAGTTGTGTGGCTTGTCTGATGAAATTAAAATAACTGCTTAGGGCTTATAGCATCTTCAATCGTGCCATCAGTGATCATAATCAGGGAAGTGCAGAGGGCAGGACAAATATGTGCTTATATATGTAGAATTATGATGAGACATTTTGATACCTCACAATATGAAGGCAGAATTTGCATGAGGACTACCACCTATGAAATCCACAAAGAATTATAGTAATTTCTATTTAAGATATTTGGAAATATATAACTTGATAAAACCCAAGAAAAACCTTGAGAAGCAGATGAGATAGTGTCAAAGAATAGCTGGCATTAATTTTGGTGTGTCTGCCAGATCTTGTGAACTTTGAATGATAGATTTATTCTGTTTTTGCTGTAGTGCCAGTTCTTTCACTGGTCAAAGTTGTACAATGCAATAAGAAATCGTTAAAATAATTAAGTATCTGGAATTTGAGTGATTTTTTTAAGTGCTTTTCCATTGGGGTGGGGATATTGATGATTTTATGAGAGAGAGTCCTTAGTCGTTTATTATCCCCAGTTTCTTGCAAACTCAGTTCTCTATCCATTATCTACCGCCTTTGGGAGAACTTCTTCCATTATCCCTGATGTCTTCTGAAATTGGTAACATAATGTTAATTAACTAAAAGCAGTTCAGTTCATAGACTGAAGTGATGTGGCATATTTCAAGGTCTTCCACTCTTCTGAACCAGATTTTTTTTCCTTCTAAATGCAGATTAATAAATCGTGCACTACCAGAGGAACAAGGAAAAGGATTTTAGTGAAGGTATCCTGATCCTGACAAAGTCAGGGAGGGCTTCAAGCCCATCTTGGACCTCAGAGCACTTCACAACTTTGTGGTAAAAGAAAAATTTTAAATAGAGCCTTTGGACTTACTTATTTCATCCTTATTTGGAGAGTAGCTTTATTTTATTTTATTTTTTATTTTAATTTAATTTAATTTTATTTTATTTTTAGGCAAGAAAATTATATATGAAACTGGACTACTTTTCCAATAAGACATACCTAGGTTTTGGATTTATTGTAGGTACTTGATGTATATTCAGAGTAATATAGGTAGTTGGTTGGTTTGTGTGTTTTTCTTTGAAATGTGTTCTTTATCCCTTGAGACACTGTGTGTGTGTTCACTGTGAGTGCTGTCTTCTCCAGTGTTTTGTATCTTCTTCATTCAGTTCATTGGATTGTATAGTAGGGACTCTTCCCTAGGACTAATATTATTTCTGAAAGTGTTTTGAAAACAGAAAATGGTTGGGATTTCATTTTCATTTTCCCACTTGTATGATGGCTCACTCACATAAAGAGATGGAGTACCAATAAAAAGTTGTTTTCTCCCCTGTTCACCTGAAAATCTTGTACAAGACAGATTTCACTTGTCAGCAAAGATACCCAAAGTGAAGATGAACATATTCGGCATGTCTGTCTTTAACAACAAAACAACCTTATCTTACTGTGTTAACTTTTAAGATCTTTTTTTATTTGTGAAAATCATTCTGTTTATATACTATATGTTCTTCCAAAGTTACAGCATTTTATTCATTGGAGAAATGAAATTTTCTTCTAGTAGACGAAAATTACATTTTGATTGAACATCATTCCTTATGCAGTCACTCATAAATATAATGTCTTTTGCTGTCTTTTCAGAAAATGGCTACAGATGTGATTTCTGAATTGACAAGAAAATAGAATGTCTTAATGTTTTAGGTAAAGCAGATGGTATTTTTGTTTTAGGCAAAACTCTTTGAAAGCAAAGGCAATTTAATTGGTGACAAGACTTCTGGGGTCAGCCAAATTATGTACAATTTTTCTGTCTATTTCTTTTTATTGCTTTAGTGTCAAAAGTTTCCAAATACTTACAAAGGAATATTTATGTTTTTAATTGACTATTTTCTGTTATGCAATTGATATAGTTAAAAGATTTTTCAGTCTACTTTTGTTTATAAAAGATATAAGATACTTTGGTCATGTTTATGGCTTTAGAAATGAATTTTACAGAATAGAGAAACCCTGAAATTTGTAGATGTAAAATGTAGGCATACAGTTTAATTTATAGTGTTGAATTTCACTTGTTGTTGCAAATTGTGATGACATTTACTATGCTGTTTCATTTCTATATCATTGAGCTTTAGGAAATGCTACTGTCAAATGCCTGGAAGGAGCACAGTTTTGAAAAGGGAGCCTGGCACTGAGAGTTAGGGGACTGATTCTTTTCCCATCTCTGTCACTAACTAGCTTCACATTTTCGGAACTTTAGTTTTATTTGCTGTATGTCTTGGGAGACATGAGGGTTGAAATACATAATCTCCATGGTCATATCCAGTTGACATTTGTTTTTATTGTCTCTTAAATCATGAAGCATTTTTTAAAACATTAATTTGGAAAAATAGTAAGAAAGGAAGTTTTAGGGTAGAAACTGTCTCCCAGAATATCCTCAGTATTACAAAATGAAGACCTCTTATGTGGCAAATTTCCCCTTACTGCCTCTTACAAAAGGGAGGACTTTACTGAAAAAATTGCTTGTCATCCCAGAAGCCGGAATAAGTAGTCTAATCTTCAGCATCTCAAAGACATGCCCTTTACAGACTCTTGCCCTGCAGGTGGGGAATCTTTAGAGTAAAGGCTCTTTGCTGGGGTGAATGTAGAGCAATCTGATGAGGCTGTATTCAGAGAGGTGGGGGGAGTGTGATGGGACTCTGAGTGCTTCAGATGGCACCTCTGTGCTTGGAGCACATGCACCTTGAGTGCCCTACCCACCCCAGAAGGACAACAGGGCAGCTTCCCTACCACCAAGCTGCCTCAGAGCCTCACTGCATTTGAATCGTGGATCAACCACTTGAATGATTATATAACCATAAGCAGGATACAGAATCACCCTTCATGTTTGTATAGTGGATATGGTTTGGGGACTTTGTAAGGTGATTATAAAGCTGAAACAATTCAAGTAAAGCTCATGCTCTACGATCAGCACTGTTCTAAAGGTTCCTTAAGTGCCAGCTGTTGGTATTACTATTATTGTTATTATTACCATGAGATCTTAAAAATTCTCTACCAACTACCAGCTAAGTCAAATTTATTTGGTATTAAAAATAACAGAAGTATTCCTTTAACACAATTTTGATTCACTGCTTCATCTATTAATAATATGTACAAATGTTATTATTTACCTGAGTAATATTTGTAACATATTGCTTTCTAGAATAGTTACTTAGTCATATTATGCTATTCATTTAAACCAAGAAATTTTATTAGTAATATTCATTGGAATTCTTGAACTTGAGGAAAATAAAGTATTTAGAGAAATTACTCAGTAGTCAATAGAGCTTTTTGAAGCTATTAAGAGTAACCACCTTGTACAGTGTAAGGGACTGTCAATCATTTGCAAGTATAGGTTTTGCTGTTTGTTTGTTTGTTTGTTTCTCCATATTGTTAGCTGTGACCAATTTTGCTGAAAGAGTGGGGACATGGGCACATCAGACCTAGTAGCCAGTGGAGGCAGAAGTGAAAGGTAGCCAGTGGAGGCAGAAGTGAAAGGAAATCCTCTGTGGGAAATTCAGGGATAGGTCAGAGAGCTAGATGCACTTCATTTAGACTTTGATTGGGCCCAGTTCCAAGGATCCTGAGCTCTTCTTGTGGCTCTTTGTCACAAGAAGGCTTTTTGCCTTCTTTTCCTGGACTCAAAATTTCTTTCATGTGTGTTTGGTAGTTAATGTCTGTAGTGTCTGGTATAAAACTGAAACTTAGTCTCCATCTTCAATAGGAATAGTGTAACCTATTGTATTAATTTCCTATTCCTGCCATTAGAAATTACCAATAAACTTGTTTGTTGTTTTTAGGTGCTGTCGAGTCGGTATCCGACTCATAGCGACCCTCTGTACAACAGGGGAAACACTATTGTCAGTGCTTCTCTGCTGTTCATAGGGTTTTCAATGGCAGATTGATTTTTGGGAGGGGGTTGCCAGGTCCTTCTCCCAAGCCTACAGCTTCCGGTGTTCCCAGGCGGTCTCCCATCCAAGTACTAACCAGGCCCGCCCCTGCTTAGCTTCCAAGATCTGACGGGATCGGATGCCACAGGGCTACAGCGGCAGGCATACCAATAAACTTAGTTTCTTAAAAAAATACAAATGTATCATATTGTGGTTTCAGAGATCAGGAGTCCAGAATCATTCTCAACAGACTAACAAAGTTGTGTCCCCACATGTCTGTCAGTTTGTGTTTTGGGGGCTTGCGTGTTCCTGTGATGCTGAAAGCTATGTCACCAGTATTTTGGATACCAACAGGGCCACCAGTGGTGGATAGGGTTCAGCTGAACTTCCAGACTAAGACAGACTAGGGAGAAGGACCCAGCAGCTCACTGGCAAAGCAATTAGCCATTGAAAACTCTATGAATAGCAGAGAAACACTGTCAAATACAGTGCCTGAAAATGAGTTCCCCAGATTGGAAGGCATTCAAAAGACGACTGGGGAAGAGTTGCCTCCTCAAAGTGCTTGATGACAGGAATGAAACAAAGCTCCTAGGACCTCCAGTTGCTGATGTGGCATGACTCAAGAAGAGAAGGAACAACTGTAAACATCCATTAATAATTGGAACATGGAATGGACATAGTATGAATCTAGGAAAATTAGAAATCCTTCTGATGGTCCTGAGAGAAGTATCTATGTCTTTGCCTTTTCATCTTCTAGAGGCCACCTGCATTCCTCAGCCTGTGGCATCTTCCTCAAATATTCCAAGTTCTTGCTTCTTTTTGTCCCATGGCTGCCTTTTCTGTTGACTCTCCCTATAAAAACCCTTATTAAATATGTGGGCCCCATTTGGATAGTACAAGATAATCTCTCCATTTTGAGATTCTTAATTTAATTGCATCTGTAGAGTTGCTTTGGCTATATAAGGTGACATATGAAGCTTCTAAGTACTACGGTGCAACACCTGGGGCCCGTTATGCTGCCAACCATACTTGGAATCCTAGTTTTTGTATTTCCATTGGAAAAGTAGGTTCTGAGTTGCAGGTTAATTTGGGAGTATCGGACCAATCTTTGTGTAAATTCCTCAGACATATCCTGACTCACACTATGCCTCAAAGAATTCTAAACCTAGATTTGTTACCTTTATCTTGAAACTCCCTTCTAGCACCCATCTTTTAAGTGTTTATCTTGATTGACAGTAATGCCATATCTATCCTATCCTAATTTCAAACCATCAGGTGTGGGAGACTCTTCCCTCTCTCTTATCATCCAGGCTTCCCCAAAGAATCAAAAGCAACAACAACAACAACAACAAAAAAGCAAAACAAAATCCTTCTGATAAAATATGCTATGTATTTCTCAGATTTGTTTTTGTAATTCTAACATTCCTCTAATTTACCTTTCCTCTAATTTCCTCTAATTTCACCTTTCCTACCTGGGTTATTGAAACTGTACTTGGTCTTCCTGCATTGAGTCCTAACCCCTTAAATCCTTCCTTCACCTGGCAACTGGAAGTAGATGTTGAAAATAAAAATTGAATCATATTAAACCTCTCAGTCACCATCACCTACATAAGTTCCTACATAAGGTCTAAGCTACATAAGCACCTGCATAAAGTCTAAGCTCCAAGTAATGACTTAAGCAGCTTAGTCCTCACTGTGGTTTGGGATTTATCTCCCTTTTTAGCTTTGTAAGTTGGCTTTCTGGGTCCACTGTTGTTGTTGTTAGGTGCTGTCAAGTTGGTGCCCGACACAGCAACCCTGTGTACAACAGGCGAAACACTATTGTCAGTGCTTCTCTGCTATTCATAGGGTTTTCAATGGTAGATTGATTTTTGGGAGTGGGTTGCCGGGTCCTTCTCCCAAGCCTACAGTATCTAGTGTTCCCAGGCAGTCTCCCATCTAAGTATTAACCAGTACTAACCAAGGACAGACCCTGCTTAGCTTCCAAGACCTGACAGAATCGGATGCCACCGTGCTACGGCTGCAGGTCCTCTGTACTAGGTAGATTCTGGTTGTATTGGATGGCCTCTGTCCTGAAAAGAACATCCTTTTTCATATATCATACCATTATTCCTACAGCTATCAGAAGTGGATATCTCGCTTTCCTTTGCTTGTTTGCCTTCTTTTCTCCCCTCTTTAAAGAGTTGTTCTTTTTTTTTTCTCCAGTTATTTTAAAAGTACATAACTTGTGTACAATGTTTTATATCCAGAATTATAAAAAGGAAATGCAGAATATTCACTAGTAATCCCAAAACCTAGATGTATCAATTAATAGCTTAGGATTTTAGATATTTTTAAACTTTCTTCTTCATTCTTTATTATCCAGAATATTCTTTGGTATTTAATAATATAACATTTTCTAATATTTAAAAAAAAGTCATAGGTATTTTATGGTTATTAATATTCCAAACCCTAACTATACTTTTATTTATTAAGTTTCCTTCAATTTTATTATGATGTTAGCTAATAAATGTAACATTTTGAATACTTCTTAAAAAACATTTAGACTCTTTAAATATGAAATATAATATTTTGAATATTTTTGTTTATAAATCTGTTTATCTCCTTATAATAAATTTCCAAAAGCAGGGGTAATTAGATTAAAAGACAGAGACTATTTTTAAGTTTTTTTCTGATTTTTGATTTTCCTGGTTGTTACTGTTGTTAGGTGCTGTCGAGTCAGGTCAGACTCATAGTGACCCTCATAAGGTTTTCAATGGCTGATTATTTCAGGATTGCCTCAGGAGTGGATTGCTACATCCTTCTCCCGTTTTTGTGGTGCTGGGGATTGAACTGAGGCCTCAGAGAGTACAGAACAGCACTCTACCAACTGAGCTAAACCCCAGCCTCAATTTTTAATGATTATAAAATTATAAATGGTAGAAATAAGAAATATATTTGAAAAACATTAAAAATAATAGATTATAATACCACCTCCTTAGCATGGCTATTGGTAATGTTTTGGTAAATTACCTCCTAGTCATTTTCCTTGATTTTCTTTTGGATTGAATTTTTTCAAATTATTACACTTTTCCATCCTGAGTTATTGGTTATACATGGTTTTTATTACTCTTTTGGTATATACAATAGAGAAGCATGGCTGGGGTTTAGTTCAGTTAATAGTGTTTGCTCTGAATGCTGAGGCTCCAGAGCACCTCAAAATGGGAGAAGGACCCGGTAGCCCACTCGCGAAACAATTCTGAAACAATCAGCCATTGAAAACCCTGTGAACAGAAGAGAAAGCACTGTCAGATGTAGTACCTCTGTTGTTCTGTTGTACATAGAGTTGCTATGAGTTGGACCTCTACAGCACCTAATCAACAAAGAGAGAAGGAGGGATGACTTAGTATAGTCCAATTCAAATGATTGCTTCTGTGTTCTTTTGTGTAGTATTCACTTATGTTTTCCCATGTGTTTAACCTTCCCATTGTGTTCTTCATTTTTTCCTACAATTTAGTGTTTCCGTGGGATTATTTTCCCTCTGCTTGAAGATCTTAGTATTTTGTTTAGTACACGTCTGCAGATAACCAATAATCTCACTTTTTGTTAATCTAAAGCCATTTTTTCCTTTTATAAATAAATTTTCTGCATGATAAAGATTTCTAGGTTGGCAGTTTTTGTTTGTTCTTAACACATGATGTAATTCTGTTATCTCTGGCTTCCTTAATTTCCTGGTATGCCAGCTAATGATCTTGTTTTTGCTCCTGTGACATGATTACCTTATTTTTCCTGGCCGCTTCTACAATTTTGCCCTTTTTGATGGTTTGAGGGAACTTAACATGATACACCATGGTATATTTTCCCTGGTTGGGGCCCACAGAGGTTTTTTGTATCTGTGGATGATTTTTATAAAACTCTTAAATGTTCCCATGTTTGTATTGTACCATTTTCTTCCTTATGTTCATCTACACACATCTCATTTTACATGTTCATTCTTATCATTGAGTTGCCCGTGTCCCTAATGGTCTTTTTGTATTGCTCATTCTTTTTTGTCTCTACTTCAGTTTGAGTATATTTTGTTGACCTCTTTTCTGCTGAGTGTACGGTAGTTATCAACATCTCTATAGAGTTGATTTCAAATACTTATTCTTTTACAATTTCACTTGCTTATTTTTTCAATGTGTTGATTTATGTGGTGTAGTTTTCTACATTTTCATGTTTTATGTTTATTCATGTTTTTCTCTTTCCTTGGACATAGTAATGTTAAAGTATTGCTAGCTAACTCCAGTGTCTGGGTCATGCAAATTATGATTCTTTAGTTTTTGTTGTTGTTGTTGGTATTGAGACATGTGACTTTGTCTTTTGGTATTCCTCATAATTGTGTATTGAGTGGTAGACACTGTGTATAAATTGTATGTTGTTGTTAGGTGCTGTCGAGTTCTGTCTGGCTCATAGCAACCTTCATAGGGTTTTCCATGGCTGATTGTTTTGGGATTGTTTTGGAAGTGGGCTGCCATGTCCTTCTCCTCTTTTTGCAGTGCTGTGGATCGAACCCAAGGCCTTAGAGAGTGTAGAGCAGCACTCTACCAACTGAGCTAAATGCCAGCCTAGCTAAACTCCAGCCCATAAATTATACAGAGGTCAAGAAAATATCATCTTCTATAAGATATTACTGTGATCTAGGACTGTGCTGAATTGACACTTCCTCATTTAATCTCTTGTTCACCTGACTTTCCAAGTTTTCAGCTAGGAGCCTCATATACGTAAGATGTCTCTGCTTTGCTTTTCTGAAGCTTTCTGTTTAGGTTTTAAGTTTCCCTTTTTGTGTACCTGAAGCCTCCAAAGTACCCACCAAATGTCTTGTGGTCTCTTGCTATTTAGGTGCCATCCAGCTGGCTGGACTCATAGCAACCCTATGTGCAACAGAGCAAAACACTACCCAACACTGTGCCATGCACAGGGTCTTTTATTATGTTTGTGTCCATTGTTATAGCCACTCTGTTTCTTCTCATTTTGAGTCATGCCACATCAGCAAGTGGAAGTCCCAAGGGCTTTGTTCCATTCTCCTCTTTAAGGTCAACTTTTCTTTGAGGAGGCAGCTCTTTCCCAGTCATCTTTTGAGCCCCTTCCAATTTAGGGGACTCATTTTCTAGCACTATATTTGACAGTATTTCTCTGCTATTCTTGTTGTTGTGTTGTTAGGTGCCGTCAAGTCGGTATCCGACTCATAGTGACCCTCATAGGGTTTTCAATGGCTGACTGTTTTGGGATTGCGTTGGGTGTGGATTGCCAGGCCCTTCTCCCATTTCTTGCGGTGCTGGGAATTGAACTCAAGACCTCAGAGACTGCAGCGCAGCTCTCTACCCACTGAGCTAAATCCCAGCCTCTGCTATTCTTAGGGTTTTCAGTAACTAATTTTTTCTGGAGTGAGCTGGCAGGCCCTAGTCACTAGTCTATCTTAGTCTGGAAGCTAAGCTGAAATCTGTCCACCATAGGTGGCCCTGCTGGTATCTGAAAATACTGACAGCACAGCTTTCAGCAGTAGGCAAGCCCCCACAGCAGGGCAAGCCAACAGATATCTGGGGCTGTGCCCTCTTGGCTGCCAGTAGTTTCCTCTTGGCTTTGTTCTGGGCTTTGTGTGGAAATCTCAGCCACACCCTTGCTGAAAATTCGCATGCCACAGGGGTAGAGAAGATGAAAAGCCACTCACTGCCCTGAAGTTTTGTCCTGTCCCCAGCTTTTCTGTTGACGTTAAGCAAATTATTACTCTTTGAGATCTGGCCCTTCTAGTTTCCTAATAAACCTGAGATCTCTTGGCTGTCATCAGCTGCCTCCTCTCTTCTGTAAGTGGAAACATTTATTTTTCATCTTCAATTTGGTTTTTTATAAATTCTCACTTTTCTTATATTTGAATGATTATGTGTCATTGCTTTGTAAAAAGCACTTTACAAATTTCTGTACATTTAAAATTTTTTTCTTTAATCTTTTTTTTTTTTTAAGATATAAAAGGGTTTTAGGCTTCTGTTCTCAAATCTACTAGCCTTTTACTTTCTGAATTTTTCTATTATATTTAGTAAGATGTTCTGTACCACAAATTGAACATTGGGTATTTTTCCTACCATTGTGAATCATTTTTATGTTCATAAATTTTTAGCTCATCTGGAATCAATGCTGGTATATTGTTTTAATGTTGACATTGCATAAGACTCATGAATTAATTTTGGGAGACCTGGAGAAGTTTTTTGCATTAGTTTCATTTTCTTATCTAGAAAAACATTTCTCTGCATTTATTCATTTTTACACCCCTCAGTCAAGTTTTATCATTCTTTGTGTGTTCATTCTAGTCATTTGGTATAAAATTAATTCATAAAACAATTAGTTGATTAGTCTCCTGACTAATTCTTCCTCATCTTGACTGCCCATTTTTTGTGTTATGTTATACATAACAGGCCATGCATACTTTTTTGCCTATGTCATATTGAACTTACCAATTTGATTCTATCTCTCTCCATTCCTAGTCTATAGGTATTTCCATGACAGGGACTATGTATTCACATTTATAAGGGACTATGTATTCACATTCCAGAAGGTATCCTTCTATCCTTTCTTTTTATTTACTTTTATTTTATTTATTTATTTATCTATCTTTTTATTCATTTAGCAGTCCTGGAAGGTTGAATCCAGGGCTTTGCACATACTTTGCAAACTCTCTACCACTGAGCTGGACCCCCAGCCCTTATTTTATCTTGAGGCAGGATCTCAAGGTAGATTGCCTCTGGCTTTGAATTTAAGATCCTCCTATCTTCACGTCCAGAGTTACTGGGATTACAGACATGAGCCACTGTGCCTGGCTCTTTCTTCTTACTTTAGTCACAAGCTGTGTTGTTCCTTTGCATATGTATATTCTGCACTGGTACATATAGTCCTCCCCCTGCCCACCAGAACCCTTGGTATAAGGTACCTGTGTTATTATATGTGTGATCCCATTAATTTTTTCTATTTAGATTTGTATATGCCTTATACAAAAGAAAGATTTATAACAGTGCAGTGACCTAGGTTCACTGAATCATTCATTCCTCCATCTGGTATGATAATATACCAGGATCTTTGGTTAGGATGCCATGAGGATCTTGTAAGGAAAAGGAGAAAAATGAATGGTTATTGTCATCCTGTTCTGTGCCTGGCATGAGCTAGGTGGTTTGGTAAGCATTTTCTTATTTTATTCTAACATTCTTCTGATTTTATAGATGTGGATACTAAAGTCTTGGGGGCAAATGAAATAACTTGTCCAAAGCCTCTCAAGGTCTAAATGGTGTGACTGGAATTTGACCTTGAATGCATTTGATTCTAGAGTCCAGGATTTGTAGAACTTTGACGTTTGAAGATCTAATATGTCTCAATAAGACTGCTTTTGTTTTTTAAAACCTTGTTTTTTCTTACATGGTAAGGCATATATTCTAAACCTAGAGAATGGGCTGGGATATTAGTAAAAGAACTTCAAATCTAGAAATTGTTGGGTTTTTTTAATGTATAAATGCATATATTTCTGTAATCAAAACACTGAACTCTCTTCTTCAAGTTATGTCCCACTAAGGAGGGTACTTAGAGAAGAAATGAAATTTTTTGAAATGAAATTTTTAATATACTGTCAATGTTTAAGAATCAGGCAATACAAGTTCTAGTTTCTGTTTTTTTCTTAAATTTCTCTGTAACCTGCATCTGTCATTTTTGCCTTTGATTTTATTACTTGTCTTGCTTGTTTTTTTGAAAAATGAAAATAATCAGAATGAAAATGCTCTGATAAAACTGTAAAACTGCACACTAATAGTATTATTTATAAGTGATAATTTCTTCCAGTGGGATTTTGTGCATTATTCATTCATCAACTATTTATTGAACATTTTCTCTATACCAGGTACTGTGGTAGGCATATGAAGTTACAATTATTTTTCATAGAACCTTCTGCTGTTTGCTTAACTGGTTTTTAACTGCACTTATAGAGGTCTTGAAAATGTTATGCATTTTTATCTTCCTTACACAGTCATACAAATAGGTAGTGTTTTTAAAATGTGTCCTCAAATATTGTTTTTGCTTACCACATGGAGTGAGGTCATAAGATGAACTCCTTGATCCATATTACTGTTCTCATTTATAAGTTTTCTTTCACAAATGTAATATAGTTGAAATGTAAATAGGTTTTGTTCATCCTGGGCTTCCTGAGGAGAGAGTCTCTGTGGGAATCTTTGGTATAGCTGAGGAAAATGTCCACTGCATATATTTGGAACTAAGGGAATGTCCACAGAAAACTCCAGCTTCAGAAAGATCCTTATAGTTTAGCTGTGAGCAGTGTGGTTAAGAAGATGGCTCTGGGGTTGAGGCTGAGTTCTAAGCCCTTTTGTTGCACTTTTACCTGGATGGGCCTTGGGAACATTCCTAACCTTGCTGAACCTCCGTTTCCTTGTGGATAGGATGAAAGGCTGTTTTGAACGTTGCTCATTCAGTCCTGAAATCTGCCCCAGACATGCAAGAAGCAGTCTGAATGGTAATTGAAAGGTCCCACTAATGAAGGGATATATTCTTTCCACTTTGAACTTCATCAGTCTGAGAGGGAAGCCTGTGTGGTCTTAATGTATTGTTCATATCTTAGTGAGCCCTGTTTAGATTCACCTCAAAGAAGGGACTTTGCAAATAAAATGTCTTCCTTAACATGATGTCAATTACTTCTGCAAAAGAATTGAAAATATTTTGAATGTACTCATCTTCAATAGATTAAGGACAGATCATGTTTACAGTGAAATTCCAGTTCTTTCATAATGTAATTCCTAGTTTGACATGAGCATCCAGATGTCATTTCATTTTTTTCCATTCCTTTTTCTACCCACAGTACATCATCTTCTGTCTTATAATTTGATTGGCAGGTAATAAATGAGTGCTTTTTTTTCTCCAGGAGATGAGAGTTCTTTGTATATAGAGAATTGAGGTAATTGCCCATAACCCCAAGTTGTCAGGGTCTGGTATCACAATGAGAACTAGGAATCTAGAGGTGACTTGGGACAGATAATAGATAAGAAGTTAATGCTAATGTGTAGGGAGTTGGCGTGGAGGCGTGCAAGGAGGAAGCTGGACAAAAGCTTTGAATTTCCTATGCAATTACTTCTTAGGTAAAATAGAAACTAACCCTGATTTTCAGAATATCAGTAATATTCTTTTCTTAGTATGGATCAGATATTGTTAATTTGCAGTAAGTGATAGTGTGATATGATATTGAAACTTCTCTATCTTAAAAGAGCTCATGTTTGGGGATATTAACACTATTATAAATATTTGAATAACGAACATATTAGTGACAGTATGATAGTGTACTTCTAAGGGAAATATAATTTATGATTGTGCTTTCTCTGTACTTAAAATATACATAGATAGGATTTTGTGAGTCAGATAAATTTGTACTGTGTTTCACTTGGAGAACATGCTGTGAATCTCTAATTATGTTAAAATTATTTTCTTAGTGCAGCATTATACTCATTATATACTCTACATATTCAGTTTTTGAATAGATTCTTGGCATGATAATTATATAATCATTCAGTACAGTAGAAACATCATTATGGTCAAACACTAATTAGCTCTTTACATGAAACAAAACAGGACCTAGTTCACAGCTTAATATAAAAAGTCATTTAATATGGTACAAAACCAAACGTATGGTTAAAACTATTATTTGCTTTGTGTGAGTCATATTAAGAGTTTTCCCTGAGAACGAATCAGTATACTAATACATATTACCTAGTGTATAACTTGGACACACAGTACATTTTATTACAGCCTTCATGATGAGCTCTGTGTAATGGAATATCCAAAGAACCTTCCAGTAGGTGGTCTAGGCTTTGCATGTTACAAGTGCTTGGGTATGCCTCCTGGCTTCTTCTGAAGACAGGAGAATGACCTGTCTTCAGGCCACAGTTTTCTAGGGTTCTTTACTTATTACCGCTGTTAGCCTCTGGGACCATAGCTTTTAGTAGTAAATCCCTCATTCTGTGGGTCCTGGTTTAAGCATCTTTGGTGCAGAGAGTGAGTGATGGGCAGCTTTTCTTCCTCAGTGCACCTTAGGAATACAATCCCATCAGTAATTCTGAATCCTGGCCTTGATTCTCCAGGTATGTTTTTGATGGGAGAAGAGTCAGGTGAAATGTAAGTTCTGGCAAGGAGCATTGGGAGATTGCAAATAGATCAACACATCCATCAGATAAGAATGTTGAGCTCTTCATTGGGGGTAAGGGGCACTGCCCTTACTCTGCTTGAGAATTGCTTTTGTAGATAAAATGGGGTTTTATCTAGTAGTAGGAGGTTTAGTGCTCTTTGTAAGTAGTGATGAGGTGGCATCCTTCATCTGTTCTTATCTTCCATGCATATGGAATATCTGTGACCTCCAGTGATTACAAGTTAGGCCTCCTTGTTCTGATGCATAAACTTGTAAACCTAATGGGACTTGAGACATTCTTATGATTGTATCCTTATTGTTTAAACCACAAATGCTTCTCCTGATAAGCAGTTTAGAAAAGTGAAATGTTTTGTTGATTTTGTGCTGTATCCTCTTTCTTTTCCTTTGTTTTTTTGTCTTTTTCTTTACTCGGTCACTCTAGATATTGTACTTCTTAATGGATGGCTTACAGTGCATATGAAAGCAAAAACATGTAGGAAACACATATCCAAGATGAAAGAACACTAGTAGGCTTTCTGTTTTCTATTACAAAAACCAGATGTTAGCCTTTTTCTGCTCTCTGTAGCTATTAAATATTAGGGCCAGTGGTGGTTATTATCTAACTATTCAGTCTGTTTCTGCAGTAACAAATTTGTCTAGGGAAACAAAATATTTCATATCATAAAAATACTCACTAGTGATTTAGTGAGTAGTATTAGGCAAGCATCCTCTTTGAAATACTCTGATTTATTTGGAGACGATAGGATGTAAATTGATTATAATGTAAAATAATAAATCATGCAAAGGATGCAGATTTCATGAGGTCTGTTGCATGATGGTGTAGAACATTTCCACTCACAAGCAAAGCCATGAAACAGAGGATCTGGCAGTCGTGATAGTGAGAAAATCAGGATATTGGATGCATCAATGGAGAATTATTTCAATATTAGAGAATTCAAAGAAGGTTATAGGAAAAAATCCTTGTATGTTTAAATATCCTTTACAAATAGTTATGTTTAAAAATACACTATAAAAGTTAAATGTGATGTGAAGGATACCATAATGTGCTTATATTAAATATTGGAAAAATTCTGCCAAAAATTTCAGGTCATTAGTTTTTTTATTCATACTAAAAATTGTATGTAGTTGCAAATATTGCCAGAATTTGTTTTAATGGTCTTTTTTTTTTTCCCCCTGTACTTGTGATTGAACCCTTGCATGCTTTGCAAGTGCTGGACCACTGAGCTGCACCCTCAGCCCATTTTTAACTTTTTGAGACAGGCTCTCACTAAATTATGCAGACTGCCTCTGGTCTCGAGCTTGTGATCCTCCCGTCTCTGTCTTCTGAGTCACTGGGATTACAGGCGTGCACCACCGCTTGTTTTAATAGTTCTTATTTTCCTTTTCCTGACTTAGTCCCCATTAAATCCTTTTTTTCACCAACATATGTTATAAAAGGTTGACCCTTATAAGTGGATTCACTTCAAGTAATCTTTTTTCCAGAACCAAGTGTTTTGAGCAATAAGGCCCCCCCCATACATAAAATATGGGAGAAGGGCCTGGCAATCCACTCCCAAGGCAATCCCGAAACAGTCAGCCACTGAAAACCCTATGAGGGTTTCTATGAGTCGGATACAGACTCGACGGCACCTAACAACAACAACATATATAAAATATGAGCTGGGATTTAGCTCAGTTGGTAGAGCATTGCTCTGCAGTCTCTGAGGTCCCGAGTTCAGTTCCCAGCACATCGAAAATGGGAGAAGGATGTAGCAATCCACTCCCAAGGCAATCCCGAAACAATCAGCCACTGAAAACCCTATGAGGGTCGCTATGAGTCAGACACAACTTGACAGCACTTAACAACAACAACAACAGCAACAACATATATAAAATATACATGTGAATCACAAGATTCTGAATATATAGTAATACAATTTACAGTGTTTTACTAGTTTAAGATGAATGCTAGATTTTAAATTGGAATTAATTGTGGCTAAATTACAGACTGCCTGCAGCTGTAGCCCTGTGGCATCCGATCCCGTCAGATCTCGGAAGCTAAGCAGGGGCGGGCCTGGTTAGTACCTGAATGGGAGACTGCCTGGGAACACCAGAAGCTGTAGGCTTGGGAGAAGGACCTGGCAACCCCCTCCCAAAAATCAATCTGCCATTGAAAACCCTGTGAACAGCAGAGAAGCACTGACAATAGTGCTTCCCCTGTTGTACAGAGGGTCGCTATGAGTCGGACACCGACTCGACGGCACCTAACAACAACAACAACAACAACAAATTACAGACTGACAAATTATTATTTTTTTATTCAGTGAAATTAGGTGACAATTGGGGTGTTTCTTGTAAAGTGCTGATTCTTTTAGACAGATGACTAAATCCATATTTATATAAGTTGGTTTCTGGGGTATGGAAAAACTTTTATTACAAGTCTATTAATGCTTTCCATTTATAAAACACTTTATTCTTTAGAAAGTGCTTCTGAGTCATTTGATTGCCCTTTGTACTGTGTGGTATTTGTTGTGATGAAATTGCCTGTTCTCTCAAAATTCTACCAGAATGTTCCTTTTAATTCTTCTCCATGTGTTATCTCTCTAACCATGTATGAACTGAAGTCTTAGCAAGAGTGTGAAAGAAGTAGAAGTACTTTCAGAGCACTGTATTGACACAGCTGTTTTTGCAGGTACATTGTGCTCTATAACCCTGTAGAGCAAGACCAAAACTCGGTGGTTTCAGTCTATGTGAGCTCCCCCACGGTGCAAGTGCTGTCTGATTCAGGAAAACCGGTGGAGGTTCAAGTCAGTGCAGTTTGGAATGATGCAAGTACCATTTCGCAAACAGCCTATGAGGTATGTTGTGGCCATGGAACTTAAAAAGGAAAACTAACAAATGTACAAGCAAAACATAGCCACCATATAGCTTAAATCTGTGTAATAGCCCCATGGCACGCCTGTTGGGCTATCATGTTGATATATGTGATGTGGTGAAAATGATAAATACCAGAGAGTTTAACTGGGCAGTTAAACGATACTAAATGAAAAATAGATCTTGTGTTTCCCAAAGTGTTACTATCATTGTTAGTAGAAGTATTGTATGTTGTTAGTAGGTAACATGTTATTACTGTAGTATGCACATCATATATCCTCTTAAAGTATGTATATTTTTAGCTAGATTCTAAAGTAATGAAGTAACTGTTACTTATGAAATTTGAATTTTTTGGTCTAACTCAATAATGACAACTATACATATTGAAATTGAGATAAATACTAGCTTTCTTAACTTTGGTTAGTTTCTGCTTTTCATTACAGAAGTAACATAAGACATAGAAGAGAGACTTTCTAAGATAATTAAGACACTTTTTTTCTGAGATCTAATTATGGAAAAATCAAGTAATAGATTTCTATGTGTATGTGAAAGTTTATTAGAATAAGCAGTATTAAACTGAGTCCCATGTCATGAGAAAGTTAAATTACACTGAGAGTCTGGAGTGCCATTTAAACTGTTCTCCTAGAGACAAAGTCATAAACCAGGAACTTTAAAAGGGAGTTACTTCTGTTTCTCAGAAGCCACTGCTGGCTTCACTTATATATGCATAATTCTGCAGATAGAATGGAAAAGTACAGTATAGGTTTTGGTCAGATTTTACAGGAAACATTCCATCTAGCGAGTAGAACAGCTCCTGGAAGATGGGCACCATGTCTTTTACTCTGTGCATCTTTCATGCCTTGCTCATGCCTGCTAAACCTCAAGCATTTGATGGCTGGTGCTGATTGAACTAATGTAAGCAATAGTTACCTAGTTACATTTACCATTTGTTGTATACTAAAATATCATAAAATTACAAAGAGACTGCTAATAATAAGACTAAACACTTTTTACAATAAACCCTTGCCTTCGTGGAGAATTTCTTCCTCTGGGCATCTACTAAGAACACTGATACAATTGAGAATAGTCATATAATTTCACATGTGGATGAAAACATGATTGTCTTTGATAAGCCACCAACCAGAGGTGATTAGCTTCCCTGGACACCCTACATATAAGTTATTAAAACATTTATAGAATAGTAGTATATCCTCTTTTTAAAAATATGGTATTTTGTTGCTTTTACCAAAAGTATAAAGTGATTTGCTTTTTTGTCAATAACATTTCTCTTTCATAAATCCCCTCCTGTGTCTTTTAAAGATTTCTTTTCTAGCACATATACCACCACTGGGACTGAAAGTATACAAGATTTTAGAATTAGAAAGTTCAAAATCACATTTGGCTGATTATATCCTATATAATGATGCAATAAAAGAACATGGAATTTTCAACATAAAGAATAAGATAAATGCCATGGACACGATAACTCTAGAGAACCCCTTTATTACACTGTGGTTTGATCAATCTGGGCTTTTGGAGGTATGTTCTGAATAGTTCTAAAAATCATAGAAAATTTATCACTTTTACTACATGTGCCAATTACAGTGCAAAGGGAAAAAAGTCTTCTTACTTAGGACCACACCAAATACTCTGGGAGAAAGGATGTGTAAAACACCACCAAACAGCCATCTATATCTTTAGAAATCACTTGTTATTCATAAATGTGGTCTGCGGGTGGTGCCGGTTTGTGGGTGGTTCTTGCTTCCTGAACTGTTGAGCTGGTCCATTAGGTGAGGAAATTATAAATATTTAGGAATGTTTATGGAAACTGAAAACAATTTGACAGAGAAAAATGTCTATTGAATCTAATAATAAGAAATTGAATGTGTATTTGGCATATCATTTTTAATTCTAATTTTAAATTCACTTTTATTAAACTTTTGAAGAATATTGCCCCATGCATATTGGAAGGAAGAAATGAATCTGCTCGTCTACAGAGAGTTTGAGAAGCAGTGATCTAGAACTCCAAATATGTGTAGCTCTTTGTTCCTTGATAAAGTGTGTTCTGACATTTTGTTCCTATTGTGAAGGTTTTAAAACCTGAAGCTAAGTATAAAATTTTGGTATTTGACCAAGAATTTTGAACTTAATTAAAGGCTTACTTTAGCAGTTTTCAACCTATTCTGTGGTAGTTTTTTTAATTGACATGTACATGGAACCAGATGTAACATGATTGATATTTCAATAGTGAATTGGTTTATTTTTTTTAATCTTTAGAAAATGCGAACTAATGAAGATGGTAAGCACCATGAATTAAAGGTGCAATTTTTATGGTACGGAACCACAAATAAAAGAGACAAAAGTGGTGCCTACCTCTTCTTGCCTGATGGCAATGCCCAGGTGAGTAGTGCTTATGAGAGGGCAAGTGGAAGAAACACTCACTGAAAGACTGTTGAGGGGAAAATAAGTGTATCTCATTTGTTCATCATCTGTTCTTCTATTGAAGATAGATAAACTTTTAGTTCCAATATTATCTTTACTCTTATTGATGCTTAGCCATTTGTAGTTGAAAGTTGGTTAAACAAATAATGTGGCAGAGCTGGACTTTAATTGATATGATATAAAGAACAAGTGCTGTCCATGGAAAGAAGCTAGAATTGACATAGGGTGCTTTTGTAGTGTTTTATACATATACAACTCAGCATAGGTAAGGACACAAAATACCTGGTCCTTTGGGAAAAATAGATTGTCCACTGGGTCATTTCTTCTTAACTTTCAGTACTTTAATAGGACAGTTTTTTCCACCCTTGACTATAAAGGTAGTATATGCAACTCTGGCACATTTTGAAAATGTATAAAACTGCAAAGAAAATAATAAAATTCACCAGCTAGTGTGCAACCTCGTGAAAACCACTGCCAACATAGTGATATAATTTTATTGTCTTCTATGCATATCCATTCCCCTAATCTCGGTTTTGTCCCACTGTGTTTTTATTTTTCATTTGTAACAATGTTTGCAATTTGATGGTATATTCTTTGGAAATAATTTTAATCTACATTGTTGTGTTTGAGCATTTCCTAATGCTGTATACGTACTTTCTCCCAATTCTTCACTGCTGTGAAATTGTAATAAGCTTTCTTTGTTATAGTCATTTTTATGCAGTTCTGATTATTTCTTGAGAATAATTTTCTAGAACCATTTTGTGTCTATGTATGAAGCCTTTTAAGGTTTTTTGATATACATAAGTCTTATCTTCACTCTAGAAAGACTGCAGTAATCTTCATTCTCACCAGTGTTTTTTAAATAACTCTCATGTACCATTCCAAGCACCAGGAATCAGCTGTATTAAAAGCTTTGTATATAACAATAGCTTAATAGAAAACCATTTTCCTGTTAAGTTTTTGTGATTGCTAGTGAAGTTGAACTTTTTCTACATTCATATTTCTTTTGTAGGTTTTCTGTTGACATTTTTTGACCATCGTTCAATTGGTATGCCCTGTTGATCTTTAAGTACTTTTTATGTATGGTACAGTTGTGTTCCCTATATGTTACAATATTGTCCCTCGATGTTTCATTTAATTTGCCCATTATTTTATTTTTCTAATCATTTGTAATTTTTGTACTGTAAATTCTTTAGTTTCTTCTTTCACTTTTATAGCTTAATAGGTTTTCCCTACCTCAAGACCAGTTAAGAATTCTCCTTAATGTTTTTTGTTCCTGGAGACTTACCTTCTGAGAAAACTACCTTTGTTCTACAATTTAAGGAAACCTGCTAACCGAAATCAACTATTAGATTTTTGATTGTGTAGGACACACTCCTTGTTGTTTGTTGTTTGTTTATTGTCAGTGAAGAATTGGGATCAATTACAGCTCATAGGAGCCATTCCAGGGTGGGCAGTGGATCTTATAAGCTGTTTCAGTGTGTTCTCACTTACCAGCTTTTGTCATTGGACAGAGATTATTTGGATTGGCTGTTGTCATATTGAAAAGAAAAGGTAGTTGGGCTATGGAATATTGTGCATAGTTGTTGTTGTTGTTAGGTGCCATCAAGTCGGTATCCGACTCATAGCGACCCTCATAGGGTTTTCAATGGCTGATTGTTTTGGGATTGCCTTGGGAGCGGATTGCCAGGCCCTTCTCCTGTTTTTGTGGTGCTGGGAATAGAACTCGGGACCTCAGAGACTGCAGCGCAGCACTCTACCAACTGAGCTAAATCCCAGCCCAATTGTGCATAGTTAATAGTCATTAAATTATTTTTATCTTCAAATATCTGTAATGTCAGATAAAAGGATAAAAAGAATTGTCATATATTTACAAAGAGAAAATAGCACAATGTCAGGAAGAAAGGCCCACAAATGTATCAGTAAAGGCTAGAAGCTTAGAAATCACCATCTTATGTTCTCACCCCTCATACACTGTCTTACTATGTGGTAATTAGGCACAAGAATATTGTAAAATGTTATATATTTTATTAACTTCAGAATATTTTTTTCTAGCTGAGCAGGTAAGTATAGAATAAAATTATATACTTCTGAAAACATTACATTGAAGTAGTTCATATTGCAAGCCTAGCTTTTCATGCTATTGTTGAGCTAACTTATCTAATACTTAAAATATAATTCTTCTTAAGTGCTTTAAATGTGTTCCCATGTCCCATAAATTGTGTACTTTATTCTCATATTTGCCTGAATTTAGATTCTAAATAATGAAAATTAAAACATTGGTTTCCAAGTAATTTTTTTCAAGTTTGTGGATTTGCTTTATTTTCGGCTGGGTTTTTCACATGAAAAGGCAGAATATTTCATAGCTTAGTAAACCTCACTATGATTAAACTCTTTCTGAATCCTGAGTTCTCTTGGCTTCGATGACTCCCTGTTGCCAACCTTACCACCTGCCCTGAGCCCTGAACAGTAGAAGCTCTTGTTATAATAAAGGCTTATGAGAGAAAATGTTACCACTGTAGAATGACTGTTATTTCCAATAAATAACTATAGGACAATAAAGAAGAATTCTAATTAGAAACTTTCGTAGCAGGGGAGAATATTTGTAGATCATCTAGGCCAATCAAATTGTAAGCACTTGTAAATATAGAATTTGGCAATGTTTTTGTAACAAAAAATCTTATATGTTATAAGGTTTGATTTTCATTTAAAATTGCAAATATTAGATCATATGTATTTGCCATTTTAGAAATTATAATATTTCTTGGAAAGGTTTAAAAGCCAAAGTATCTTTACTAAAAAAATGTCATTTCCTCCTCAGCCATATATTTCCCTAAAGCTGCCGTTTGTCATAGTGACACATGGAAGGATCTATTCAGAAGTGACTTGCTTTTTTGACCATGTCACTCATAAAGTCCGACTGTACAACGTACAGGGTAAGAAAACACAATTGTGAAACATATATACTGGTTCTTGGATTCTTGCTTTTCTTGTGTCATTTTTAAGAAATTATGATTTCAAATATTTACCTTTGGATAATAAAATGATAAAACATTGCACTTCCTACATATACATGGTCTTCTTTTTATATGTTTTCTCCTTCCTATGCAATATTCGTCTTAGTCATGAGCATATTAACTAGAGTCTTTACTGTTAAGATCTTAAAACAATATAGTTTTGTGATTTCATAAAATACAATAATATCACATACAGATTTCAGTTAGTGGGCCACTGACTGTGAAGTATGCATATGCACACACACACACACACACACACGCCTCCTTAAACATAGAATGTATTGTAATAGTGTGTGTCATAGGGATGTAACTTTAAAAGAAAAATATTCTAAAAGAATTCTGTTTGTTTTACAGCTCTTTATCTGGTACAGTATAAAATCACCCAATTGCTTATTGCTTTTAGAGAGTATTGAACAGCATCATTATTAATAAAAATAATAGGAAGTAAGCGTTTGATTCTTTTAGGAACTTAACTCTCAGCAATTGACTTATCTTTTCAAGGGATCTGGGTTGAGCTGTGGTTCCCAAGCACCCACACTTGCACAGTTCTGTTGGTTGATTTTGAATTCACTGCTTTTAGAATGGAGTACTTTTCTACTCATAAATTTAATTCTAGTAACCAGGACATTTGCCAGGTTATCAGCTCCCTCAGAAAAGATCCTTATAAAAAGGCCACTTTAAGTTATCTTTGCTGTTGAGTAAGCTGGTAAAATTAGAAAGGGAAAAATACCATATATTTTCAAATATAATCTGCACCCTTCAACAATTTTAGAGGGCTACAAAATCAGATGTGGATTAGAATCATGTCCAACTTGTGGATATGATCCTAATCCACATCTGATTGTGTAGCCCTCCAAAAGTGTTGAGAGGATATGGATTATATTCAAGAATATATGGTATTCCTTTCCTGAATCTTCATATAGGTAGAAAATGAAGAATTCAACCAACTAATGGAACTCTATTGAAAGGAACTGATTGCTTTTTTAGGTATTATGGAGAAGTAAAGGACACTGTGTTCAAGGAATTAGATAGTGAACATTCAATTTCCTGATTTTACAGTCTAAATTTAATTTTGCTTTTATTTAACTTTGTAACATCAGATTTTATTAGTTTTTTCTTTCCTTAGGATATTAGGTATAGGCAGATTTTTCTCAGATTTTCCTCTTTGGTAATAATGTAATGTGTTTTTGGTATAATCCATGATTTCGAGGTTAAATCAAAAAGTAGAAGATCTTCTGAAATTGGGAAAAGTAATTGCTAGACACTAACTTTATGCTGTATATGTGACTTCTAAGTTGTCTGAAGTCACTTTTCTTTATATAGCAAAGCCTATGTTGTTGTTAGGTGCCATGGAGTCGTGTCCAACTCATAGTGACCCTCATAGGGTTTTCAATGGCTGATTGTTGGCACACCCTTCTCTGTTTTTTGTGATGCTGGGTATCAAACTCAGGTCCTCTGAGTGTAGTGCTGCACTCTACCAACTGAGCTAAACCCCAGCCCTGTAGCTCTGTAATAATCTTTCACTGAGTTTCAAAATCTCTGGTGAGTCAGAAACAGTGCTTTTGACCATCACTTACACTGTTAGGTAAGCCACCCTTGACTCTAAAATTACATTTTCAGCTATTATTACCAAATGTTTCATTTTATAGGTGAAAAAATAATATCACACAGAAGATGCACTGATCTATTTTTAATTATTTGAGACTATTTTTAGCCAAGTGTTGTGGCGCACACTTGTAATCCCAGAGAATAAGGAGGTAGAGGCGGGGGGGTCGCAAGTTCAAGGACAGAGGAAACCGGCATAATGTGGGGTGACCCTGTCTCAAGATACAAAATATGTAGAGATACATCTCAGTGGTAGAGCACTTTGTTCAACACCCTCGTACTGCAAAAAAAAAAAAAAAAAAAAAAGACTTTATTAGCATATATTAATTGAACAGGGAATGTCTCATTATGACATTTCCATACATGCATAAATATACTTTGATCATATTCCGCCCCCTCCCCCCTTCTTCTCTCCTTCCCTTCTCTTTTCCCCTTCCACCAGAAAGTTCTTCCTTGAGAGCAGCGATGCTCACACTTTGGTACAGATTTGTGATTGATTTACCTTTGTTTTTCATCAGTTGTATTGAGAGATAGGCTGTGCCTCATAAATGCTGAAGGAACTCATCCTAAAATTCCAACCTCTCAATCAAATATTCTTTAATTGCTTTTGCTTTTATTTAATTGTGTCTGTCAACGTCACTGCTTCTCTTGAGTTTTCATTGGATTAGTCAAGGCCTCTGGAACTCATATCATATCATGGGGTGGTATGTACAAGGTAGATGGCCCTCTTCTGCTGCTGGTGGCTATAACAGTCTGCTGTCCTACCTCCGGGACTGATTTGAAAATTAACAGATTCTGCCTTTCCTGCTTGCTTATTCCAACAAACTGCACCCATCAGAGCTAATTGGCTATCAGTCTCTGTTCTCCTCCTATCCTCCAATGGTAGTAAACTGTTCAGTGACTAAAAGCTCCTTAGCAGTAACAGGGGCCACTAAGATTTGACTCATATTTGCCCTTCTGGAGTGACAGTGCTGCTGTCTGTTACCCTCAGTATTTGTCATGCTGTTTGCTGGCGTGGTTTCTGCCTCTTTTCTCTGCTTTATTTTTTCATTTTCTTTTCTTATGTATTTCCTTTCTAGATTGTTTCTCCTCTGTTCCTTGGTGTTCTGGTGCAGAGACTTAACTTTCAGGGACAGGTTCTTCTCTTTTATCACCAAACTGACTGATCTTGGCACTTGAAGCAGCTATCGAAGTCTTGATTCTATCTATTTTCACTTTTTTTCAGTAGGAATGGTCTGTTTATTAGTTGCTAGAAATATATTTTCAAATGTCAAAGTATAATTTTGTGCCAGTTCCTAAGATCCAGAAGTCTGACCTCTAGATAATCACAGTAGTTTTAAAATGGGTTTAAGTAGTTAAGAAATGGAGGTTGCTCTGAATAGGGCACCAAGAATATTAGCACGAAAATAAAAATAAAAATTCAAACTTCATGTTTCCTCAGGATTTCTCATTGGGTAGAATAAACTTGGGCTGATGCAATTTTTGGCCCGTATTAGATTTTTGTAGCTTAAGAACAGGAAGTTTGTGGTAAATGGCAGATGAATACGTGTAAAGTGAAGTTAACTTACTGCACTTTTCTGGAAGATTTTTGCTCAGTTGGCTGGTATAAACCTGAAATAAGCTTAAACAAACTGAAGTGGCACGTGGCACATAAATCTTTTCTCTCTCTCTATCCCTGAGCATGTATTTATTTTCTTCTAACATGAAAGTAATTGGTAAGAGATGGCATACCAGAATCATCTGAAAGGCTTTCTTCCAAACTGTTTCCCCTCCCATAGTTGTATTTTAGCTCTTCTCAACAGATCTCCATTTTGGAAGAAATGATCCCCACTGTGGAGATTTGTGTTTCTCCATGGTCTTTCTTCCTGATCCACCTCCATCTGCCCTCCTCTGTCACCATTGCCTGAGGACTAATACCATTTGGATCTTGATTCTCATTGAGATTTTAAATCAGGGTCCATGATAGAGATGTGAGGTCTTTAGGTGTTTGACTATAGGCATGGTAAGGACCTAAAAGGATAATCTTAAGGGTTTAGTTATGCAGTTACAAGACATCTCTATTCAGAAATAACTAATTGTACCCCTTCTAAATTGACCAGTGCAATTGTTGGATGCGTATTGATAGAACCTATTTGTTGTTAGTACCAGCTTTCTGATCCAAGAAGAAATGGGAGTTGAAGAGAAATTAATATTTTATGATTGTATACTATAATTGTGTTAGGACACTAAACCAGCTAATTTTACAAAAGATTTTTATTACTTTTTAACAAGTAGGATAAATAAACAGAAACTCAGTTATAGTTATAGATTGCCTTTTTTGAATGTCTGTACTAAACTTTTTGAATTCAGGTTATTGAAACATTCTTTCAAAGAACTAAAGTAATGCAAGGCTGACAAAATATCCTTATAGTCCTTGTTGTCTATTTTAGTTGTTCTTTGGCTTTTTTTTTTTTTTCCCTAAAGTAACTTTTGCTCAAATTAAGCTTTGGGAGCAAACAAAATCAAGAACAAAAATCAAATAGCACTTCCCAAATTATATAAACTGTTTGATCATTATTTATTTTGAAACAAACTGTGTTGAGTGGCCTTGGTTCAACCTGCTTTTACTCTTGGTTTGTTATTTAACTTTAGTTTCTCTACTTGTGTTCTCTCTTGCAGATTTGGGAAATGATTAGAAGTGCAGTTGAAAGGCACTCTCTTCCTTAGCATCATTTGAGCTATTTTTTTAAAAAGCTGTTTTTCTTTTCATTATTGTGCAGACATCACATTCAAAAGGCTTCTAAAAATATTAAATTAGAGGAAATCTTGGGCCTCACTAGCTTTAGAAGCTCTAGAAGATCAGAGCACTTACAGAGATTTCTAATGAAATATAATTCTTTGCCTTATGTCAGATTAAATAAGAAATCCATTTTATAGCACACATCATTTAATGAAATACTCTTAGAACCATTTTATGTTTTCTAAAGAATTGTTTAATTTGTAGAAAAATAACATTTTTCTGAGGATAAAAGATGAGGGGGGTAGGAATTAATTTTTCTAATAGTATAATTCTTTTTCATTAAATTGAAGCTTCAAGCATCACAAAATAGGCTCCTTTAGTTTTTTAAAAAAACTTTGGATTAGAAGATAAAATATGATACAGGCAAAACCCCTGTGTCCCCTTGTGTTATATTTGATATTATACATTCATAAAAAATACATACTTTGCAGTAACAGTGAGTGACATTGCTAACTGTGGCTTCATTTGTCTTCAGAGCTGTAATTATTAGACTTTAGTGCCCTAGTTTTCTGACATCAGCACCTACTTTGAAGAATTAGTTGGCTATAGCTTACCAATGTATCATGTACATTTTCACTGGCAAAAGGTTCAGATCCCAAATCTGTTATACATCTACGAAGTTTCCTGTGCCCCTTAGAACTATGTTTTCCTAGGCAGGTAGTTGTGAGTGAGTGAGTATATGTGTGCAAACCATATTTCAGCCTTAGGAGAAATATCTTAAGTGCAATACTTTTGCCCTATTTTCCACTAACATATTATAGAAGTACTATATGTAATGGATCTTGTGAAAAGAAAGCAAGTAGCCTGGAGGTAAAATGTAATGAACTTCTATAAAAAAAAAATATGGTAGAAAGGACTTGACTCTGACTGAAATGGCTGAATAATTTCCTTTCATGGGTATAGTGAGCAATTAAAGAGAGTTTCTTAGTTTGTCTCTGAGCAATTTTGAATATGTAAATATAAGTGGATCTATTATATGACTTTTGAGCATCCATTAGTTATCCCTGTAAGGTATTCACATTGGGAATTAGAGCTCTCAATCTTTAGTGTCAAATCCTTAGTGTTGCCTCTAAGCAAACTAAAGTGATCTTTTCAGTTTGTCCTTTAATTTCCTAGGAACTCACTTTCTTTATCTATGTAAAGACTTCTTGTTACTGTTAGGTGCCGTGGAGTCGGTATCCGACTCGTAGCAACCCTAGGTACGACAGGTGAAACACTATTGTCAGTGCTTCTCTGCTATTCATAGGGTTTTCAATGGTGATTGATTTTTGTGAGTGGATGGCCAGGTCAGTCTCCCAATGTAAAGACTAGGTGGTTAATTAAGAATAACCAGCAAAGAGTCTTCATAAAACTTAGAATCCTATAAAGTCTGCTACACTTGACTCCTTGCTTCTACATTCATCTTCTGAGGGTGCTTGAATCTGAGACTTCTATCCCTGGAGTCCACCCTTCTTGTAAACAAGATTCCAGAACTTCACTGAAGTTGTTTTTCTTTCTATAAAAAGATTCATGAGAATGTTAAAAATGGTTTGCAATCAATCTCCCATTTTTTGCCCAGGGCTACATTCCATATTTACTTTGATTTAAGAGTAAAAGGCATTAAGTTATGGTTAGGCAGGCTGAGGTAATTAAAACATTTCTGGAATATCATAATATGCAATTGACTGCTAGTGATTTTTTCCTGTTAATTGGAACTTTTAAAAATTGAAATAAGTAGCTATGTGTCAAACCTGATTATTCCCTACTGGCATGGAAGAGGTTATTTTAAGGGACTAGAAACACATTCCGGTTACACAAATTCAGACTTAGGTCTTCTTGGGGGTTGTTTGGCAGAAGCTGCTGTGTTGAAGGTCCAATTCCTTAGCAGGAAAACATCATCCCTTACAAATGTGTGTTGCACTGACCTTTGATGAAGGTCTCCTGGATGGGAAACACAGGGGAAGTGTAATGGTTCAAACTGCAGTCATTGCCAGCCTCTGTTCCAGCTCTGCTGCTTATCAGTTTGACCTTGTGCAGGTTACTGCCTACCTGACCTTGATTTCATCATCCTGACATGTAATATAGTCTACCTCACAGAGGTGTTAGGGGAAATGACTGAATTAATATCCAGGAAGCCTGGCAGCTTCTACTTGAGAGGAAGAGTGGGCTGAACACTGATAGAATTAAACACTGTTACAAGAAAAAGAATAGTTGTTGAGGGTAGGGGAGTTGGAGAAGTTTTGATGAAGTAAGTACATTTTTGAGATGCTAGGTCATGGAGAAATGTCACTTGAATAGGCAGAAAGGTAGAAAAAAAAATCACAAAGCATGAAGTGGGATTGGTTAAATCAAACTTCTTGGTTTCTGTAAGAATTTAAGAACTCTGTGTCTCATGTATTTTTAAATTGACATCTAGTTTTGCTTTATACATTTAAATAATTGCAAAGGATATTATTTTGGTGTTATAAATAGTGACATTTAAAAATAAGCATACCCATAGGTAGCAATTTGATACTAAATCATGTATTTTTGAAAAGGCTACACTAGCTCTTCTTTAACAAAAATCTCACATTATTATTTTCTCATTCCATTCTGCTCATTTAATTCTAAATCCCCCACAGAATTATATTGTAATTTAATATTTTTTGTGCTTGAGGGTCTTATTATTAGATAATCTTTCATTACTTCTCCGGAACAAAAATCACATGTGTATATGTACGTGTACGTGTATGTGTAACAACAACACACACGTTGTTGTTATTCTTGTTAGGTGCAGTCAAGTCGAGTCTGACTCATGGCCACCCTTATAGGGTTTTCAATGGCTGATTGTTTCGGGATTGCCTTGGGAGTGGGTTGCCACATCCTTCTCCCATTTTGTGGTGCTGGGAATCAAACTCGGGACCTCAGAGACTGCAGAGTGGCGTTCTACCAACTGAGCTAAATCCCAGCCCACACACACGTATGTATGTCTAAAAACATCCTAAGGCTTGAAGTGTAAATTTTTTCCTACATTAAATTATAAAAGCAACTATTAATAGTATGCAAGACAACTATATATATATATAACCATTTTTATAATTTATTTTATAAATTTCAATTGAATATATGCTGTTCTGCATTCTGAGGACCCAGGTTCGATCTCCAGCACCACACAAATAGGAGAAGGACATGACAATCCACTCCCAAAGCAGTCCCAAAACAACCAGCAATTGAAAACCTTATGAGGGTCCGTATGAGTTGGACCGGACTTCACGACACCTAACAACATCAGTGAAATATAACTTTTTTGTTTTTATAAGTATCAGTCAAAGGAACATTGTTTATACAAATAAGTAGCTGGTAATGGACTGAGTTGAATTATAGGGATATCATTCAATACTTTGAACTCCTTCTGAGTTAGATGCCATAATTCAGAGTGATTATCAAACATTAATTTTAGTATCCCTTCAGTTGTGTTGAAACAAACAATTGGAAACCATGTTTTGCAAGAATTTTTGTTACTCATTCACCAAAGTCCAATTAGACACCAGTATTTCCAGTTATCTTTGTTCAGCACTCTTGGAAGTTGGTGTGAGTGAGAAATCTTTGGTGTGCTTCTACTGTTGCTCTCCCCCTTTCCTCCACCTCCTCCCACTCCCTCACTTTTGTGAGTTGCATGAAGAAATACTAGAAGGGTGGTAGAAAAGGAAGAAATAGACATACCTCAGTGGCAAGACTGTTTCACGCCAATCAGGATCAGGAATAATAAATGGAATTTGAGCTTCTTCTCTGAAGGCACCTGGAAAAAGGAGCATGTTTAGGAGAACTGGGAGGAGGTGGATTCAGAATAACTGCCAGTGCAGAGGGATGCAGGTCGACCACCGTGATTATGACAGCATTCTTCCCTCTCTGTCCTTTGTTGTTATTGTTGTTAGGTGCCATGGAGTCAGTGCCCGACTCATGGCAACACTACATACAGCAAGCAAAACACTATTATCAGTGCTTCTCTGCTATTTGTAGGGTTTTCAATGTCTGATTGTTTTTTGGGAGTGGGTTGCCAAGCTCTTCTTCCAAGCCAGCAGCACTTGGTATTCCCAGGCAGTCTCCCATCCAAGTACTGACCACGCCTGACCCTGCTTACCTTCTGGGATCTGATGGGATTGGATGCTACAGTGCTACGGCTGCAGCTTTCCTGTCCTGTTGTTGTTGTTGTTAGGTGCCAGCTAGTCGAGTCCGACTCATAGTGGCCCTATGTACAGCAGAACAAAACACTCCCCGATTCTGTGCCAGGAACACAATCTTATTTATGGTTAAACCTATTGTTGCAGACACTGTGTCCGTCCATCTGATAAAGGGTTTACTTTTCTCATTGACCTGCCACTCTCCCAAGCATGATGTCTTTTTTTCCAGGAGTTGGTCTTTCTGGACTACATGTCCAAAATACATAAGATGCAGTCCAGCCATCCCTGTTTCCAAGGAGCACTCTGGTTGCACTTCTTCTAGGACAGATCTATTGGTTCTTTTGGCAGTCCATGGTATATTCAGTAATCATCTCCAGCACCATAATTCAAAAGCATCAATTCTTCTCATCTCCCTTGTTCAATGTCCATCTTTCACAATCCTATGATGCAACTGAACATACCATGTCATGAGTCAGGCACACCTTCGTCTTCAAAGTGACATCTTTACTTTTCGGTTCTCTAAAGAGATCTTTTGCCACAGCTTTCCCCAAAGCAATGAGTCTTTTGGTTTCTTTACTGCTTCTTCCTCAGGTGTTGATGGTAGAACCAAAGAAAGCAAAATCATGGCCAAACTCAGTCTTTTCTCCATTTATTGTGAAGTTGCATACTGACCCAGTTGTAAGGATTTTGTTTTGTTGATGTTTAGTCACAATCCATACTGAAGGCTATGTTCTTTGATCTTCATCAATAAGTATTTTAAATCCTGTCCTAGACCAGCCCAAACCTGAATCATGGGGAAAGTACCAAGGAAACTCCTAGGGATGTGCTTTAGTTAGTCCTTATTTATGTTGATTAGAACTGTTTCATGTGTTATATTCCCTCTAAGACAGAGCTCCCAAAGAAACATGTTTTATAGAATCAATGTTTAAAAAAAGGCCAGCATTCCACCTTTGTTGTGCACATTTCAACTTTTAGGCATTGAATGCATTATGTTTAACTAGTATAATCTTTACCCCAAATTTGCAATCCATTTGTTCTGTACATTTCCTATTATATATTTACTTTTTGACATTGTTAGGAGGATTATTGGAATAAAAAGCATAAGGTATGCAGACTAGTGTCATATTCATGTGATCAATACATAATAATAGTTATTAATATAGTGTTTTATGAACAGAACAAAGTGATGTATCATCATTTTCTTAAATTTCAGCATTGGTATGAAATTTGCTAAAATTTGTATTCATGAAAGCATATGTTAAAATTTTCACTTGTGGAGAAGTAATCAATGTGAACTTTTACAGAACCAGAAATCAGCAGTCCCTCAGGATAAATTAGATCTTATAATGGTTGATAAGTTGAGAAAGTCAATATGGAGAAAAAAGTCTTCCAGTTGTGGGAATTATTACCATTTCTACTTGGTACTTTTAAATACAATTTCAGTTTTTAAAAATATATAGTCATCATAATAATGCTGGGGTTAGCTCAGTTGGTAGAGTGCTTGCTGTACACTCTCTGAAGCCATGGGTTCAATCCCCAGCACCACAAAAAAATGGGAGAAGGACCTGGCAGCCCTCTCCCAAAACAATCCTCAAACAATCAGCCATCAAAAGCCCTATGACTAGCACAGAAGCACTGATACGGTGCTGGGCATGGCACAGCATTGGGGAGTGTTTTGTTCTATTCACACAGGGTTGCTATGAGTCAGACCCAACTGGATGGCACATAACAACAACAACAAGTCACGATAATATTTGCTTTTTATGGACATATTTCCATGTTGACTTAATTCATCATTGTTGTGAGATTGTCATTTAAATGTAGTTGTTAAATTAATCAATGTGTATTAATTTATAACCATATATATCAACTCCAAGATAAGTTGGATAAAGTTCATAAAAATAACAATGTCACAAAAGTAAACACTTAAGAAGAAAAGTAGTTTTATATTTTTAGTGATTTAAATACAAAACAAAATACTCCCACAATTGGAAAGGGAAATATTCAAAATTAGAAGCCCTTGTTTTTCATGACAGCTTTTACTGTGCTACTTCTACTATGTAGTGATGAGTCAGTCACCCTCTCAGCTCAGACACACAGAAGGGGGATGAGGACAACAATACAGCAAACTTCCATTTTGCCTGAGAGCCCGCATTTTTAGGATACTCACCAAAAACCTTGTTTTGAACTTTTGGTGGGTTTTTTGAGGTTTTATTTTCTGTGGTCAGATAGCCATGTTAAGTTTCACTGATCTTTTCTTTGAAGACTTAAATACCTCTCTAGGTTCTCACTGCCATTTTTCATTTTCCTAGATGGACATGGGCCAGTTCCTATCATCCCTTCTTACCTAATGACTTGTCCTAATCACATGCTAAGGGCCACTCAGAAGATACTGGATTCTTGCAGGGGAGTGAGTGAGGCTTTATTGCTCTTTCTCCCAAGCTGTTTCCTCTTACTCTTGTAAATGGTATAGTGTGGTGCAAGTGGAATCAGAGTAGATTTCTTAGAAACTTTGCATTTCAGAATTGCTGGAGTGAGATGAGTTGGAGAGATGGAGAGTGGTGGGCTACCTCTGAGATGGCAGTGTTCAGAAGTGAGTTAGGCTATACCAGATAGACTTTATGTAGATCTCTCTGAAGAAGAGAGTGATTAGTGCAGAGCCGATGAGGTGGAGGATTCACCAAAGACCGACACCATTTTTGCTGCCCAGAGCTACATCCCCAGACTTTCCATCTGCATTCTGTAGAGTCTTTTATACCTTCCTTTAGGCCTTCCCCACATCACCTTTCAGACACAGGACATGATAGGGCTGTCTTGGAGTTTTTTTCTTTCTACTCTAAGGAATAGCCATTTTGGCTCCCTAGCCTGGTGCAGAGCAACTGCCACAAGGGCGATACTCTTTCTTTTCTGTCCCTGCCCTCCTGATTATCCTGTGGGGGAAGGCTCTGCAGAGACCAGCATCATTTTGGAGAGAGTGGTTTATAAGTCTATAAACCTAAGACTGCTCTGTTCCTGAAGCTGTGAGAAGACGAGCCTCCTGAGGGTGACCTGCTTGGTTTCATCTTTTCCTGGTGTCTAAGAAAATATTCTCCTTTCAAAATGCTTTAAATCGTTTTTATAAGTACAAATAATGTAAATGTATACTCCTTTGCTGAAAGTTTCATGTATTATGGAGATGAGGTGAAGCCCTTCTGAAATCTGTGTCTACCACCATGTACTCCTGAGGAGAAGTAATAAAAATTTGTGCACACAGACACTGCTATACCTATGGAAATGTACAACATTGCATTTGTGTCTGTTTTCAGCATAAAGTTATGGTACTACACAAGTGTTATGTTTAGCTTTTTTCATCAGGCCTTTCCCTCCGCCATGACAGAAAACTCCCTTATTATTTTGATTTGCTACTCAGCATTCCATAGCATAGTCACACCTGACTTTATTCTTTCCTTGTTGATAAACATTTAGAACTCAGGACCTTACACATGTTAGGCAAGTGCTCTACCACTGAATTGCATCCCCATCCCCAGTTTTTCCCATGTTTTACTCTTAGCACCAGTAGGGGGTGGACTTGCCAGTATGTGCTTCCTGTGCTCACAGCAGGCTCATCTTAGGGAGATACAGGGAAAAGGCACCCCTGGGTGGCAGAGCATGTGCATTTGATTTTTAATATGTATTATTTTCTTGGTTTTTAAAGTAAATATTCCATTTAAAAACATGGTTTTGGATTGTTTTAAAGAGGTCTTGAGTGCTGTCAAGTCTTGTCCCTTAATTATAATTCATTCAAATAGCTCTGGCTGCAGGTCAGTTTGATATTTCCCTCCCTCCCACCACCATCCTCCTTCCCTCCCTCCTTCCCTCTTTCCTTCCCTCTTTCCCTCCTTCCTCTTGTGTCCTTCCTTCCCTCCCTCATTCCTTCCATCTCCCTGTACTTTCCCCTCCTCTTTCCCTGCCTCCCTTAAATCTGGAGGTCTTCTTCCTACTCAGTTACTGAAAGGCTTCTCTCAGACCTTGGTCTCAAAGTATCTTCAGCAGTCATTAGTCTGCCACAGAGGGAAGGGGATTGAGAGCTTTAGCACTTGTGCTGCCAGCCTTGTAACCTTGTGTGCAAGTGATTTCCACCTAAGCTTAGGGTCAGAATTAAATGGGTTTTTATATGTGAAGCGTACAGCAAGCATATGGTATATGGAAAGTATCGGTAATTGTTGGCTGCTGTCATGCTCCTGTAGCTGTCACCCTTCACTCAGCAGACATTTGTGGTACACCTTGTACGTGATCTCCTACATGTCTTTCAACTTGGGGGCTTGCGTGTTGCTGTGATGCTGAAAGCTGTGGATTTCAGATACAAGTAGGACCACCCATGGCAGACAGGTTTCAGCTGAGCTTCCAAACTAAGACAGACTAGGGAGAAGGACCCAACAGCCTACTCTTGAAACAGTTAGCCATTGAAAACCCTGTGAATCGCAGAGAAGCCCTGTCCAATATTGTGTTAGGAAATGAGCCCCTCAGCCTGGAAGGTATTCAAGAGACCACTGGGGAAGAGTTGCTTCCTCAAAGTAGATTTGACCTTAATGACAGGAATGGAGTAAAGCCCCTGGGAATTTCTTTTGTTGATGTGGCACAACTCATTTGGAGAAGAAAGGTAGTGACTGCAACATTGAGTTCAAACATAAAAAGATCATGTGCATGGACAGTGTTGAATAGTGTTTTATTCTGTTGTACATAAGGTTGCTATGAGTCAGATCCGACTTGACAGCACCCAACAACAATAGCTTCTACGTCCTGGAACATAGAAGAAGACTCAATAAGACCTGGCCCCTGTCATAGAGGAATTTACATTCTAGCATACTTGCATGTGCCCACAATGAAAATCCCTATTCTTCCATCTTGCCAGCTATATAAATTTCATCCACAGGCAAGTTTGCATTCCTTCCATGACAATTAATTTCTTTACATCTTAGCTATTTCTGTTTAACAGTGATTCAGCACTTGCCATGTGCCCAAAATGTTTTTAAGAACTGGAATGTAAAGATGGTATGTAGGACAAGCTGTGTCTATGAGCAGCTAACTGCCTCTAGGGAGAACACCCCCCCCCCCACCTGCCGCCTCAGCTCCAGCGGTGAGATTGCAACTTGCAGCATCTACAGAACAGTTTAGTGCAGGAGTAGCTTCTGAAAGACTCGTCTTGGCCTCTGTTTGTTTGTTTGTTTGTTTGTTTGTTTGTTTGTTTGTTACAGCTTTAACCTGAGAACTTTCTCTGTTTGACCTTGCGTTGCCTGTGTTAATAAGGACAAACACTTTCCCTTCTCTACTGCAAAGGGGGAGATAATAGCAGCAGACGGGCACTTATTTCTCGTTGTTGAGTCCTGGCAGTGGCTTCACTCCTGTCTCTCCTTAGGGAACTAATCTTGTAAAGTTGGAGCCATTTTCTTTCTCAAGATTACAGAAAATTTAGAAGGGCTCAGAAGGGCTCTCTCCCAGGCTGAGAGAGAAAAACTTTGGCTAAAGTAACTCTCTCGCTGCCGCATACTGCAGAGATCCAGCAGGCTCCTGGACCTGTGTTTTGTGTCCTGCTTCTGGGAAAGTTTTCCCTTCCATCCCCAGGCTTCTTTTTTGACAACACACCTTGGAATTCTGGACATGGAAAAGGAGAAGTTGGCATTCTACTTAATCTCTCTCACACATACTATTTTTAAATAACAAAACATTCTGTTTGAAAACTCTGGGATACATCCTTGCTTTTATTACTATTACAGATTTTATTTGATTCATTCATAATAGGCTTATTTGATCTTATTTTAAAAGTCTGTCTCGTCTCAGAATTTAAACAATGTCTTGCTAAATTGTGAACAGTCATAGAACTCCTCTTAAAGAGCATGAAGTATTTGTTATCACAATAGAATCTGAGTTTATAATACAGAGCTTGACTGGGCATGCAGCTCAGTGGCCCAGCACTTGCAAAGCATGCATGCAGGAGGCCCTGCGTTCAACCCCAAGTAACAACAACAACAAAAAAGAATTCATTTCACTTCATGTGTTCTGTTGACTCCTGAGAAAATATCTAATATAGATTGAAGAAAACATAAAACACTATCAAAAATCCCATAAATGCTCCCAGTAAATTAGAATTAACTTCTTGTCATCATCTATAGTCCTTAGTGTGATGTGAATACTATCATTCCTGGTGCTACATTTTGTTTTTGTTTTTTTGTTGTTGGTGGTGGTGCTAGATGTTGAACCTCGGGCCTCATGTATGCTGAGCACATGCTCTATGTCTGATCTACAATCCCAACTCTGTAGTGTTTTGGATGTCTTGGTCTAATTTGTAGATGCTTGCCTATTAATATTTCATATGCATTTCATTTAGGCTTTAAAATATATTCTGGTTAATGGAAGCATAGTAAATGCAATGTTTGCATTCAGACCAGTATATATATAGTAGTTCAAAGAATATTTCTAGGGATGTAGCTCAGTGGTAGAGTGCTTGTAGCATATGCAAGACCCTCGGTTTGATTGAGGCCGTAAAAATGGGTACCCCCTCCTTTTCCATATGAGTTAATTTTACTTAGTTTTATGAACATAGTGAGAAACTGAAGTTAGCTCCTGTGGAGGTAGTTGAGGTGGAAGAGCAGTGTGTACTATAAAGAAGTTCTGCAAGCATTCTTAAGATTGTTGATACAGACTTCAGCCCATTTACTATTATTCATCACATTATTATTTATAATTTCCAATGTACTTTTAACAGAATTCTATAGTACCTGGACTAGCTGTGTGTACATAGATTCAAACTTACTTTTAACTATTTGCCGCTTCCTGTTAAGCTCTAGGGATAGTTTTTGGCTCCTAGAAACAAAAAGTCTTTCTCACTCTGTTCTTTCTTTTCCCATTGTTTATACAGCCTTCTTTTTCAAAGAGCTTACTGGTTATCAGCAGAGAGTGACAGTGTATGAGACATAATGGACATAAAACTATAGATAAGTTTCCCAAGTTCTTGGAACTTCAACAAACTTTAGCTTTAAGAAATAGGATTGGGAACTCTGTTCTTATGACATCTTTTCTAACTGTTTTCTTTAGAAGATCTGTCATACCTCTTATATATACTCCATCTGTATTAAGTGTGTTGGATTTCTTCTTAACTTCTCCCTCCATCTCTGAAATTGACGCAAGGCTTCACTGAGGGTACTGAATAGTAAACACTTTAGACTTGTCTAAAATAATAATAGTAATAATGAAGAGGAAGAAGAACAACAACAACAACAAAACAACTAGTAGTAGTAGTAGTAGTAGTAGTAGAAGTAGTACTTTGATACATCTGAGACTTTTTCAAGCCATACACTACTTTATATAGGAAAAGACAGAATGGGTCACTCCATAATGCAGGATCCTAAGAAAAACCAAACTTAATTTAAATTGATTTAACTTCTGGGAGGTTCTCCATATTTTTAGTCCACAAATACTAATATATTAAGATTGGTTTGGACCATAAATCATCTCATTGGATCTTTTGCCTCTTTTTTTTGAGCTAAACTGTGAGCAGGAATACACTGTCTCTTGAACCAGGAGACTAAATTCTGTTGGCTCACAATTCTAGTGTGTAAGGAGAGGATGGTGGAGAAATGGGCTACTCTGTCTGTTATGGAATAGTGCAGGTAAGAGGCAGGCTAGCCTGGAGTGGCTGACACTGTCTCACTTAATGTCCTCCTTCCCCTCAGAGCTTGTTGGAGAATCAGTGACATGTTACATGTCATCTGCATTTATTTCATCCTAATCTCTTCATCCTTTTGTTGAATTATTTTCTCTCCTAAATAAATGCTCTCTGAAGTCCTATATTAAATAAGAGATAATGTAAATTGTAACATCACTTTGAATGTAAGAGATGGTAAAGACAAAAAGTACAAAATAAGGAAAGGTACATAACTTGGGAAGGAATTCTCTGCACTGTATTTAGGGGAAATAATTACTTTTTATTAATATGTATATTCTTTTAAATTCAGGCATAGAAGGACAGTCTTTGGAAGTTTCTAATATTGTGGACATCCGAAATGTACATAACCGTGAGATTGTAATGAGAATTTCTTCTAAAATAAACAACCAAAATAGATTTTATACTGACCTAAACGGATACCAGGTAATTTTCTTTAAAGGGACTAATTGCTGGCTATTTTCATGTGTAATTTTTATACAGGGTGATGGGCTAGTTAATTTTGTATCCTTTGAACTATGTTTAAATTTTCAAATTATTTCCAAAATAAAACTGAATTTTAACAGACACTTATAGGTTCTATATTCAATCAGATTTCCAAAGTTAAAGCAAATATTTGAGAGTTTTTTTTTTAGAACATGTATTTATGAGGATTTATATTTTCTTTCTCTCCTTTTTTTTTTTTTTTCTTAATTTAAATCCAAGGCCTGACACATGGTAGGCAGGTACTCTTACCATGGAACTGCACCTACAGCCTCTTCTTTATTTTTATTTTTATTTTGAGACAGAGTCTTGCTAGGTTACAGAGACTGCCTCTGGCCTCAAACACACGATCCTCCTGCCTTACCCTGCTGAGTCCCTGGGATTACAGATGTACACCATGGTGTTCAGCAGGATTTATTTTTTTATTGGGTGATTTGGTGTCTCTTACTGCATGTTTAATACCATGATGCTGTTGTTATTGTTGTTAGGTGCTATTGAGTTGGGTCTGATTCTTAGTGACGCTCATAGGGTTTTCAGTGGCTCACTGTTTTGGGGATTGCTTCAGGAGTGTATCACCAAGTCCTTCTTACATTTATGCAGTGCTGGGGATCAAACCTAGGGCCTCTGACAGAGCAGAGCAGCACTCTATCAACTGAGCTAAACCCCAGCCCCATATATAATATATAAATTATCATATATTACATAATATATATTATGCATTATATACAAATAATATATACTTAATATATTAATATGAAATATAAAATGTATATTTTATACTATATAAATATATAATAAATATATATACATATATATAATATATATTCACAACAAATTATGGATAACACTTCGGAAAATGGGAATACTAGAACACCTAATTGTGCTCATGAGAAATCTGTACATGAACCAGGAGGCAGTTGTTCGAATAGAACAAGGAAACACTGAGTGGTTTAAAGTTGAGAAAGGTGTGCGTCAGGGCTGTATACTTTCACCCTATCTCTTCAATTTATATGCTGAGCAAATAATCCGAGAAGCTGGACTTTATGAGGAAGAACGTGGCATCAAG
>VMDO01005487.1:74732-111461 GCA_007922755.1 Pedetes capensis | reverse complement strand
CCGACTCATAGCGACCCTCTGTACAACAGGGGAAACACTATTGTCAGTGCTTCTCTGCTGTTCATAGGGTTTTCAATGGCAGGTTGATTTTTGGGAGGGGGTTGCCAGGTCCTTCTCCCAAGCCTACAGCTTCTGGTGTTCCCAGGCGGTCTCCCATCCAGGTACTAACCAGGCCCGACCCTGCTTAGCTTCCGAGATCAGACGGGATCGGATGCCACAGGGCTACGGCTGCAGGCCACGAAATCTTGGTAGTTAACCTCAATTTGAGAAACACTACAGGGGCTTGGAGAGGCATAACTCAGGGGTAGTGCATATGTGCGTCCTGGCACCAAATAAATAAATAAGAAGTAGCAGCACTACATTAGAGAAACATGAGAAATAACCAGAGTGAGACTGAGACATCCAGCCCACCAATCTGATTATGACAATAACATGCAAGGTACCTTGTTGGCACAGTGTGGTAATGGTTAGATTCCTTAGGTCTGTTTTTCCTAGATGGTCTCTCCAGTTCAACCTCCCTTATAGGTTAAGATAATATTACTAGAAATCTTTATGCCATATGTGTTGACTCAGCAGAGGTGGTCAGTAGTCTTTGTCACAGAAAGGGTGTGACTGTTGTCCTTATTTTCAGAACTTTATCTGTAGTGCCACTTCTAGCAGTACCTTATAGAACTAGTAAGTGCATGTGTGATTGTGAAAATGGTTTTATAATTTGTTATTGAAGCATTAATGTTTTACCATTGTAGTAGGTTGTTGTTAAAATGAAAGATGATGTTTTGACATTACTTTTGTTTCCTTTCCACAGAAGAACATAACTGTTGAAAATGACGTAAGAATAAACAAAGACAATCTTACTGATCTTTATGTCCAGCATGCGATACCGCTGCCTCAGAGGGATTTGCCAAAGAATAGATGGGGGAAGATGATGGAAAAGAAAAGAGACCAACATGAGATTAAAAATGATACTAAAAGGTACTTCTTAGTGGTCCTACTTTTCATTTTATCTTATGTGACTAAATAGTTGTGTTTTTTCCCCGAGGTAAATATGTTAAAGAAAAATTCATTTACTTAATAACTATGTATTGAGCACCAGGCACTGCTTATAGCAGTGAATAAAACCAGCATAATCCTCTGCTTGTATTTTAATTTCAAGAAACAAAAAAGTTAAGTGTATAGTATGTTGCATAGTGATAAATACTAAGGAGAAAAGTGAACCATGGGGAGACACCACAATTTTTGGTAAAGTGGCTAGGAGCAGTCTTACTGAGAAATGGCATTTTAGTACGGAGACCTGTAGGAGCTAGAGAGCAAGCTGGCATTTCAGCAGAGTACAAAGCATGGATCAGGAGTATGCCCTCTTATACCAGGATCAGCAAAGTGACCATGACGCTGGAGTGGAGAAAGTAGAAGGCAAGAACTGTACTGAGGTGGAGTGGGGGAGATTGTCAGATCTTGAAAAGCTTGTGTATCATTGTGAGAATGTTGGCTTTACCTTGAGATGAGAAACCATTGGAGCATTTTGAGCCAGTAATAGTGGTAACCCTATCAGATGCCCATTTTAATAGGATTACTTTAGCTTTTATACTGAGAAGTGATGGGGGGCAGTACAGGGTGGAAGCAGCAAAACCAATCAGGAGGCTATATTATAATCCAGGCAGCTGATGGTAGTAGCATTGACTAAGGTGGTGAATTTGGCAGGTTAGGTTCTGGATGTATTTTGGAGGTAGAGCCAGTAGGATTTGCTGACTTTTAAGGAAAAAGATGAGTCAAGTAATATCCTGTCTTTAAATAATGCAAAAATGAAGAGCCTGTCCTCTAACTTCAGTTATACTCTTTAAGATTTTAAGAATTTCAGAAAAATTTTCATGAAGCCACAAGGAGATAAGTTTCCTTTTTTAAAGAAAATTACGTTTGACTGATCTCTGTCACTGGCTCATTAATGAGGACCAAGTGTTCTGAGATCCCTTAGTGAGGTAGTTGCCTCTTCCCCTATGTCCATGTTATCACAAATGGGGGCTTTTGATCAATTGCTTTCTCTTTAGGGCCTTCTGTATGTAAGGCACTGTCATGGGCTATGCACAGGAGACAATGGGAGGAGGAGTAGAAGAGCTAGGGCTCTGAATTGATTAATGGTTTTAGTCTCTGGTTACAAAGAGAAACTTGTGATTGAGGTTTTTCTTCAAGCATGAGAGTAATTGAAGGATACACGTAACCTCATAGTCATTTGGAAAATAAATGCAGTGCCTTTGATGAGGAACAAGTTTCAGTTCAGATTGAGCATCATTTTAGCTTGATGGCTACATGTTAATGCAGGCTATATGTTAATGTTAACTTTCAAAATACTACAAGTTATATTGCTTATTTTACTTTAACATTTTTTGCTTTGTTTTGTTTTTTGTTTTTATTAAGCCATTATTCTCTTAATGATCAGCACTTTCAGGCATATTGTCCTAGTAAGCAAAACTTAACAGTGCTGGTTATATTGTTTTTCAAAGTCAGTTCCTGTTAGTGCTTCAGTATCATTTTGGAAAAGATCTCTGGCCCTGTCTTTAAAGTTTGCAATTTGATGTTGGAATAAGCACATTAAAGTTGAAAGGACCATAGAGATATCTTGTATTATGAACTGTTTATTGCTTCATCAATGGAGGGACCAAGATCCAGAGAAGTGCTGTAACATGCCCCAGGTGACACAAAGCTAGGACCAGCTCTACTTCTACTTCTCCAACTTTGATGTGCATCTTGAATCTTAGACTCAAGCTCATAAGCTTGCAGTATTTGTTTTCTTTGTGCAATGACAGTGGCTGTACAGTCAACTTATTTTTATCTTTTACCAATTGCTGTTTAGTGGTGATCCAGGAACTGGTGAACTTGGCCAGTCACCTAGGGATCTAGTTTAAATGCTGGTTTTAAGATTCTGATTTAGCAGTTCATTCTGAGGCCCTGGATTCTGCATTTCTTACTAGCTTTGAGGATGGTGACAGTGTTGCTGGTCCTTGGACAACATTTTGAATGGCAAAGCTAAAGTATTCTTCCTGATGATTAGCTGCTCACATTATTTTAGCATGTTTAATTAAAAGGTTATGTTTTTTGGACTGAGCACTATGGCGCATGCCTGTAATCCCAGCAGCTTGGGAGGCGGAGGCAGGAGGATCGAGGCAGGAGGATCGCAAGTTTGAGACCAGAGGCAGTCTGCGTAGCTTAGCACGACTCTATCTCAAAAAATAAAAAAAAGTGGGCTGAGGGTGCAGCTCAATGGCCCAGCACTTGCAAAGCATGCAAACGCGAGTCCCTGGGTTCAGCCCCCAGTACCGGGGGAAAAAAAAAAAAAAAGTAAAAAAGGGGCTGGGGGTGCAGCTCAGTGGTAGTGTATGTGCAGAAAGTATGCTCAAGGGCCTGGGTTCAGCCCTCCAGTACTGGGAAAAAAAGCCTTTTTTTTTTTTTCATAAACCTTTGTATAACATGAGCTATAATAAATAATAAGTGAATATTTACTTATATTGTTAAAAGAGGAAAGTACGTTTTCAGAAGCTGAATATGAAGATTCTCACTAAATCTTACAACTAAAATTGTTACAATTAGTTTAGAAAATGCTTAGTCTTAGACATTATTAGTGAATCAAATAGAATATTCTGCCTCATCGTTTATAGAAACCAGTGTTGGGCTGGGATTTAGCTCAGTTGGTAGAGCACTGTGCTGCAGTCTCTGGGGTCCAGAGTTCAATTCCCAGCACCACAAAAATGGGAGAAGGACCTGGCAATCCACTCCCAAGTCAATCCTGAAATAGTCAGCCATTGAAAACCCTATGAGGGTCGCTATGAGTCGGACACCGACTCAACGGCACCTAACAACAACAACAACTGTGTGGTTGTGGCATAATTTTTATTTTTATTTTTTATTTTTTGTGGTACTGGGGGTTGAACCCAGTGCCTTGGGCTTGCATGCTCTGCAAGTGCTGGGCCACTGAGGTGCACCCTCAGCCCATTTTTTACTTTTTTGAGACAGGGTCTTGCTAAGTTACGCAGACTGCCTCTGGTCTCGAACTTGTGATCCTCCTGCCTCTGCCTCCCCAGCTGCTGGGATTACAGGCATGCGCCACTGTGCCCAGCTGTGACATAATTTTTTAGTTTATGTTTTCTAAATAATAACTGATTACATGGTTAAGATAACCCTACTAAGCTGATGATTATTGTTGTTACTGGGAAACTCTGTTTTTAAGTTGTGGAGTTAGTTAGTTAGTTGTTTTAAAAATAGGTGTATCAGCCAAGCACAGTGGCGCATGCCTGTAACCCCAGTGACTTGGGAGGCAGAGGCAGGAAGATTGCAAGTTGGAGACCAGAGACAGTCTGCATAATTTAGCCAGACCCTGTCTCAGAAGCTCAAAAAGTAAAAAAATGGGCTGGGGGTACAGCTTGGTGGTCCAGCACTTGCCAAGGTGCAAACACGAGGCCCTGGGTTCAACCCCCCAGTACCATAAAAAAAAAAAAAAAAAAAAACTGTTTCTTGGGTATATATTAAAGCTAACTACATTTCTTATGGGAGAGGGGCCCACCAACCCACTCCCAAAAATCCACTGTTGAAAACCCTATGAACAGCAGAGAAGCACTGACAACAGTGTTTCGCCTGTTGTACACAGGATCCCTATGAGTCAGATACCAGACTCAATGGCACCTAACAACAACAACATTTCTTATAAATAAACATTTTAGCAAGATGAAGCACTAAAAGATTATGTCTCATAGAGCAAACAAAATTTTATTTCCAGGGGCATCACTTAGAACAGTCTTCTCAATAGATTCTGTTGGTTATTGTTTGACTTTGAACTCCAGTGAACTGGTTCATATCCCAGATGGTATTTTTTAAGAGTGCATCTCTTTGGTTTCAGGAGTGGCACTGGAGACGGGTTAAGGAAAAGACCCCTCATTGTATTTGATGGAAACTCAACAAGTACAAGCATCAAGGTGAAAAAGACAGAGAATGGAGACGATGGTCGACTGAAGCCTCCCCCTCAGGCAAGCTTCACCAGGAATGCCTTTCAGAAATTATCAAATTCTTCTTCAAGTGTTTCACCCCTAATTTTGCCTTCCAGTTTGCCTACGAACAATAAAACTGAACACAATAATAATGACACTAAACAGAACCATGACTTAACACATAGAAAAAGTCCTTCTGGTGCCATGAAATCGCCACCTTCATCCCCTGTTGGAACTACTCCCGTGAAGTTGAAGCGAGCTGCTCCTAAGGAAGAAGTGGAGGCCGTGGTGAGTATGGGCTGATTTCCAGGCTGCTCAGTGATGTGAGTGAAACCTGAGCAGCCCACCTTGTAGCCTGACATAGACCAGCATCACTTAGAACAGTCTTCTCAATAGATTCTGTTGGTTATTGTTTGACTTTGAACTCCAGTGAACTGGTTCATATCCCAGATGGTATTTTTTAAGAGTGCATCTCTTTGGTTTCAGGAGTGGCACTGGAGACGGGTTAAGGAAAAGACCCCTCATTGTAAGTGGTACCAGCAATACCACTTACTGTTCTTGAACACTTTAATGCTCTGTCTGGTTTTTATATCTCATTGCTCATGTGTTTGAACCCTGAAATTTTAAAAATCCATGATGATTATTATGTTTGAAAGTACTCTCAATTTATTTCTGATTAAAATGCATAGAAAGGGAGGCAATTTTCCTAGATTTTTCTCATTTAATTGGGACTAAGAAGGGTGGGTGTTCCTTTATTAGTGAGGCTTAGAATGCTAAGTAATTTCTTCAAGGTCACACATTCATGAAGTAGCATGTGGACCTTGATCTTAAGCCTATTTGGAATTAACTTAAAATAATACCACAATCTTCTGTCTCCCTGTCAAATGGACCTAGCTTTGGAGGGCTAAAGGAAGTTTGGGGAAATATATTGTGCTGTACGATATTGAAGCATTTGGATGCTGGGATTTCATACACTGGCAAGTTACTTAGTACAGTTACACTATTTAGTATTTAGTTTATGAGATGATTTTATATATAGAAGATTACATTCAGCAATCCTATGAAGTAGGCACCATTGTTACTCCCATTTCACAGGTGAGGAAACAAGCTTAGGGAATTTAAATAAATATATGTCCAGGGTTTCAAGTTAACTGAAATTTAAATCCAGGTTGATTTGATCCCATGACAAACACTTTGGGCACCATGCTGTCTCTGTACTTAATTCCAGCCATGTTTGTGTGAGACAGGGGAGGGTCTGGGATGAGAGTTGGAAGAACAACCCACATCTCAAATATCTGCAGTAAGGAATGAGCCTTGAGGGTTTTTCTCCATGGCTCTTAAATACCATTTTTCTGTTCAAGGGAATTTGACTTGTTCAGAGGTGTGAGGTAGGTAGGTAAGTAGATAATGTAACACTGTTCTCACACTGTCAGGTTTTCCCACTGAGATTGGGTTGTGAAGCCCAGGGAGGAGATGGGTGGGGCAAGGAGGAAGCAGGTCTGGAGCATCGGGTTCTCAGCTCTGACTGCCCAATAGGATCCCCTGAGGAGCTTCCAGAACACCAAAACAGAAAAGTCAAAGCCTTGTCCTTCTACTTTTTGTGCATTCTGAGTTCAGGGTTTTAGGAGTCAGGCCCAGGACCCAGGCATGTTTGCAAATGCTCTCAATCATTCTAATAGTGCAATATTTGAGAACTGTTGTTGTTGTTGGGTGCTGACGAGTCATATCCAATTCATGTTGTTGTTGTTGTTAGGTGCCATCTAGTCGGTATCCGACTCATAGCGACCCTCATAGGGTTTTCAATGGCTGAGTGCTTTGGGATTGCCTTGGGAGTGGATTGCCAGACCCTTCTCCCATTTTTGCGGTGCTGGGAATTGAACTCAGGGCTTCAGACACTGCAGTGCAGCGCTCTACCCACTGAGCTAAATCCCAGCCCATCCAATTCATGTTGTTGTTGTTAGGTGCCGTCCAGTCGGTATCCAACTCATAGCGACCCTCATAGGGTTTTCAATGGCTGACTGTTTCGGGATTGCCTTGGGAGTGGATTGCCAGGCCCTTCTCCCATTTTTGCAGTTCTGGGAATTGAACTCGGGACCTCAGAGACTGTAGCGCAGCGCTCTACCACCTGAGCCAAATCCCAGCCCATCCAATTCATAGCAACCCTCAAAGGATTTTCAGTGGCTGCTTGTTTTAGGATTGCTTCGGGAGGGGTTACCATGCCCCTCTCCCTTTTTGTGGTTGTGGGGAAACTTAGGTCCTCAGAGAGTGTAGCACAGCACTCTACCAGCTGAGAACCATACAGCAGAAAAATGGGAGCAAGAGGTTTGTCTTTTCTCCTTGTTGTTGTTGTTAGGTGCCGTCAAGTCGGTATCCGACTCATAGCGACCCTCATAGGGTTTTCAATGGCTGACTGCTTCGGGATTGCCTTGGGAGTGGATTGCCAGGTCCTTCTCCCATTTTTGTGGTGCTGGGAATTGAACTCGGGGCCTCAGAGACTGCAGCGCAGCACTCTACCCACTGAGCTAAATCCCAGCCCGTCTTTTCTCCTAGGCTCCCGAAATACATGGCCACCAGATAGCAGCAGTGATCTTCCATTTTATTTATTAGTAATATACCTTGTCGGTTAGAAAGTGTTCATTTTTGCTATTCTGATGCATTTCTGCAGGTGTAAACTGTTTTCTGCTCTTGTCTTTTAGAATAACCTGAAGCCCCCAGAAGCAAAGAGGAAGATACAACATGTTACGTGGCCATGAAGGGAAGTTTCCACAAATGTAAATATAACTGTAACTGTAGTTTTGAAACAATTTTACATTGTCTGCAGAGATCCCAATTATTGCAGAATTATCTTCAGAGGCTTAAAACAGGTTCGAAAAAGTCTTTTCTTCCCTCCTTTCCTCCATTCCTTCCTTTTAAAATCTCTTGCCTTTGTGTCCTAATTAGGAAAGAATTTCTTTTTTAAAAAATGGCTTTGTATACACCATGTATATTGAGCCTGGTCAAATCATTAGCTGCAAGTCTGGCATGAAGCATCTAATGAATTTTAGAAATTACTAGTTTCTTTCAGAGTCTTTGGGGAAATTTGAGACTTTTTTTCAATCTCATTTTTTTTAAAGCTCGTATATTTTATATTTCACCATTTTTATTAATTTCTTTTCCCCAGCAGTAGCATCTAACAACAGTTCATCACAATATTTTAGTAAATACTTTCACACATATCCTCAAGGGTTCACCAAGAAAAGCATCTTGTGAGTACTGCTGGAAAACTATTGTGAATATCCAGATAAGGTTGGTGTTCTTCAATTGCTTACATTGCTTCTTCCCATAAAGAGCAAAGGGGAAGTCAGTGCTTGCTATCTCGTCTTCCCTTGAAGTCATAACAGAATTGATTGGCTGTGAGCTGACTGGTGCATCTTAAGAATGTTCTCGTCTTGCGGCAGTCCAGCCTACTCTTTTTATGAACAGTCTGTGATCTCACTCTGTGAGTTCAGTTATTACTGCCTCCTAGGAGCTTAATCTTTCTAAAATGAAGTTGACTTAAAAATCTTCAGACTGAGTAATCATGTTAGAGGTGGTGCTTGATGGCAGAAAATTTAAAGCATAGTGGGGGATAGAATTCTAGAACTTTTAAGTCCAGTAAATACGGCATTGAGTGAGTGGGGAAAGTCAGTGTGCTCTGCAATAGGCAGTAGCGGGGATACTAGAGTCAGAGTTCACTGTAGAGGGTAGCAGACTAAAAATGGACTCCTAGTAAGGCAGGATTCCCTATGGTATACTACACACAGCTTGTCACAGGGATGTCCCAGGCAGAATTACCTGTGAAGGTTTTTTTGCTCATTTTTATGCAAGTAGTATTATCACTCCAATTGTATAATGGAAGTCAGAAAATAGGTTTTATGTTGTATTTAGGAGTTCTACTGTCTGCTTTTCTGCTATATATTTCTAACCAAGAGCAAAGGATGCTTTATACTTTTTTTCTGTGTATGATTAGTTTTCAAATTGGGGTTTGCCTTTTTCAGTATGTTTTAGAGGAGTCACATTCCTCTAGATTTGTTAAAACAAGCATTTTCGTTCAGCCATCAGATAGCCTTACAAAAGATTAATTCAGCCTTGCAGGTAAGTACTATACTAAGACTTTAACCATATAATTTTTAACCATTCTGCCTTTATTCCAGACAGTAAATCTGTACACATAAGACAGAATTGATACATACTAAGTGTTACATAAATTGTTTAATGCTATAGTAAATTTTTAAATACATTGTTATCTGCAGGGCTGATATATGTAATATTGTTGATGAGAACTCTGATTCTGTATGTGAATGTTAAGGGAGATTTAAAAGGTGCAGATTTTAGGGTAGAATGACAAATTATATTTTATATTCAGTTGTCCCTCTGCTTCCACCTGTATTTCTCTCTTAGGTAAGAGAGAGTTAACCATTTGACGATTTTAAGTCAGTGGGAACTTACTTTAGTTACTTGGTGAAATTAATTTTTAATTTGTATACTTAACTTACAGAGTAGGTTGGTCATAACAGCTGAACTGTGTAACATTGTTACTTCAAATTGAAGTTTATATTATGAACATTCAGAATCAGTGCTCATATAACAGCATATTATTGAGCTGTTGTGAGTTTGCAAGGTGAAGTGCTGAACTATTCCCTGTGTTTTCCATGCCCCACCATTGTAGAGCGCTTTGCCTCCAATAGCTTCTCCACAGAGCGAAGTGTGCCTAATGCTGGGAATCTGGAGCAGCAGCACTGGGAGTCTTACATTTTGAAGTGGTGATTTAGTTTGCTTGAAAAGGTTAGAAGGATTTGATGTGGATGGTGAAAAACTTTGGAATAACCTTTACTCACTAACATGGGTTAATTTTGTTTCTCTTGATTCTATATTCCAATGAAGCCAGCTTTTCTTATTACTGGGTTAGGCAAACAAGTGGTACTAGAGTCAGTGGGGTGGCTTGTGAGGCCAGAGGAATCACGTCCTGCCATTATCAGGTGGGCTTTGTTCTTCTCTTCTTCTACCTTTTTATTCCTGTTTTTCTTTTTTCTCCTTCTCTATATGTTTTCTTCCTTTACTTCATTCTCCTTCCCCTTTCTTTATGTCCTAAGCTTCAGGCTTAGATTTTCAAGACATATTGCTTGCCCCTACTCATTCACTAAAGGGCAATGATTGACCGAAACCCCCTCCCCCCGAATCCTCTTAGACTAGAGAGATCATGGACTGCCATGTGGAGTCTGCGAAGTCTCAGGACCCTGCAGCACCAGGGCACTAACTTGCTTCCCAAAGGCTGTAAAGGCAGCCTAGTTTTCTAAACAGCCTTATTAATCTAGACAGCTACCAGGCACTTTGCAAAGTTGGTTCACTACTATTGTGAGGCTGTAATATATTTGCTAGTATTAAAAATCTTCAAAATTGGAGTTCTTATTTGAAGTAATATTTTGGTTGACTGAAGTTTTGAGAAATGACTCTAAAATTGATCTAGAGACTCATTCACTAGCAATGACCTTTTTAAAACTTACATTAAGTAAAACTGCCAGTAGATTAAATCATACATATGTGTAAGAGCTTCCTCTATTTACTACTGTGGAACTTCAGTAATTTTTAGAGGCTACCAAATGGTCAAAATGTTTATAAATGTGCTCTTTTATTAAATGCTTGTGCAAGTTTTGTAATTCAGTACAGGAAAGTTTGACCTTGTAATGTACATTTTTGTATGTAAAGTCTTTTAAGTAGCTTTCTCCTTATTTAAATAAACTGAATAAAATTATCTTGAGTAGATCTGTCATTCATAAAAAAATAAAATGGAAAAATAATGACTTGATCTGTCTTTATTTGAGAAGATTATATTGGGAAGTACTATTCATTTTAGCACAGCCTTCTCTGTGTGGGTGGATGGAGAGCAGACATGATCCAAACAGACCAGGCACATATTGGGGCCTGTGGTGAGTGGGGTGGTACTTAGACCACTCTGGTGTCTTTGGCCATCACGGTGCTACAGAGGTCGATGTGCTGACTGCTGCTGCACGTTGAGAGATGAAAACCCAACTCCCCAAACCTTCCAGTCTAATAAGCTTTCCTAACACAATGCGACGAACCAGAGACTTAGTTGAGAGATTTGGTGGGGGAGGGTGTTCTGAAAAATAAACCACTACATTCTTAATGTTGCTACATTTGGAGAATGACGTTTTAAATTTAATGACTTGGAAAAGACTCAGGTAATTTTAATTTTGGACCCAAGAATGTAGATCTTTCACTTTTTTTTTGATCTGGACAAAAGAAAGAAAATGTTATTAAATCTTATTTCCATTTAGATTGTTTTTACTAAAGTACATTTTACTCACTGAAGTCTTTACTCTTTCAATTGTTGAGTAACTTGTCTTTCCAATCATAGAATAAAAATAAAGATGTGAATTGCATATATCTTTTTAAGATACTACTATTATAGATCTAACTTTAAGGGTGAACAAGGCAGATTAAGTTCCTGCTTCTATGAAGAAGACAGGGGAACAGTAAAATAATAAAAAATACTGATGAAAAAGAATAAAAACAGTCATAAAATGGTGAGAGTAGGGGAAGACAGTGAGGAGCTACTGTAGATATTGTGCTTAGGAAAAGCTCTTGGAAGAGAAGATTTTAAAGAGATAATGACTAAGGGACAGCAATGGGCGAGCATGTTAGATGTGGTCAGTTTTAGGTAGTTGCTGTAATAGATGTCATCATTAGCAGAAAAACCTACGCAAACAAACTTGAGGTAGGAAGAGATATTTGAGGTTAGAGGAATCAGTTCATAATGGTGGCTGGACAGGCATGGCAGTGGAACGCAACAGGACCCATGACAGATGACCTTTGATCTTCATGAGCAGGAAACAGAGTGAGCTGGGCCCTGGGTCTAAGGTAAAAACCTCCAAAGCCCTGTGCCCAGTGACATCACCTCCCCAAAGTTAAGACCCACCTCCAAAGTTCCATGGCCGCCACAGACACCACCACCAGGTAGGGTCCACATATTAAAGTACATGACCTTTGGGGGAACACTGCATTCAAACCAGGACACCCCACCCCTGGCTTCCAAAGGTCCACAGCCACCTCATAATGCAAAGTGCATTCATTCAGCCTTTTAAGCATCCCCAAAGTCTTAACAGTCTCGGCCATGTTCAGAAGTCTAAGTCCAAAGTCTCCACTGAAACTCAGGGCAAACTTAGCTGCAAAGCACTGAAAAACAAAAAACAGTTTACATACTTCCAACATAATGGCACAGAGCAAGCATGCCCATTCCAAAAGGGAGGGATCATTGCACAGAAAGGAAAGCGGAGTTGGTAGCAAGAACAATATCCTGCTGGACAAACAAGTTGTGTTGCTTTAAGTCTGGCACATGTGACATCATCTAGCATCTGTCATCATCAGGCTCAGACAGTGTTGGGCGCCTCCACCCTTCTGTCCTTGATGCAAATGGCCCTCCTGGGCTGGCTCCACCAGCTGCTTCCCTCAAGAGACGTTTCACAGTGCTGGCATTTCCCAACATCCTGGGGTCTCCATTGAATCTTAGGTTCCATTCTCAAAGTTTCAGTCATCAACCCTTCAGGGGATCTCAGGACACTCGACCCTGGTACACATCACCTGGCCTCATAGGCTATCTTCTGAAACGTTGGTGGCAGCCACCATAACCCCTTAACTCTGGCATTCTTCATGCCTGCAAAACAAGCCCCACGTGGATGTCAGCAAGGGTTGCTGCTGTCTTGAGAGGTAGCTAAACCCTTTTGGACCATGGCTGCAGTAGCAGCTTCTGCATGCCCAGGCTGAGAAACCATGCTTCCTGGGCAGGCTCTTTTCAATAAACAACTTTTCAAACATTCGGTTTTTAAATCTGGGAGACAGCTTTTCAGACACTCCCTTTTCAAGTCCTGGGTCTTTAGATGGGAGGGGTCTGGCCAGCTCCTCTGCCCCAAGGGAATTTCTTTTCTCCCAGTGAGAAGGTAAAGCTTTCCTTCACTTTGGCTTCTCTCTTTAACAATTCAGGACCTGTCCCTGTCTAAAACCAGCCTTGTCCACAGTAACCTTAGACAAACCACAGCTTGTTCCCACTTTAAACTGGACATTTTTTACATCTTCCTGTTCTGTCATTTTCTCTGTTTTTCCATAAATCTTACTGAACACAGCAAGCAGTAATCCCCTGTATCTTACCTCCCTTGTGATATTCCTTCTGCCAAGTTACTTAGTTCATAACTTTAAAATTCAGCCTCAGGTCTTCAGGGCATGGACAAAATGCAATGTCTTTGGTAGAATATAATACAGATCGCCTCTAGTCCAGTGTCCAATGGAGTCCTCATTTTTCTCTGAGACACTGTGAGCCCCATCTGCATTTCTATTGCCAGCAGCCTACTGGTCTTCCTTACTCTCACTAGACCGCCCCTCAAGCCCTCCAGGGCTCCTCTCACCTGCATCTCCAAATTTTTCCAGACTCCTGCTGAGCAAGTTCCAAAGCCAGTTCCTCCCACAGGAAGTTCCAAAGACCTAGGAACCCCAAGGTTAGGTTTCTGCATAGCAACAACCCCACTTTCTGGTACCAATTTTCTGTAGTAATCAGCTGTCATCACTGAAGCAGAAAAACCAACCCAAACAAACTTAAGAAGAGATATTAATTGAGGGCTCGTGGTTAGAGGAATTGGTCTATAATGGAGGCTGGGCAGGCATGGCAGTGGCAAGCAGGAGAGCCCGTGGCAGAAGATGTAACAACTTTGCAAGCAGGCAGGAGACAGCAAGCTGGGCTGTGGGGTTTGGGGTAAAAAACTCTAAAGGCTCACCCCCAGTGACATCACTTCTGCAAAGATAAGACCAGCCTCCAAAGTTCCATGACCTCCACAAACAGCACCATCAGGTTGGGGGCAAACATTAAAGCACATGACCTTTGTGAGACCCTATGTTCAAACCATGACAGCTGTGTATTCTGCTTTGTTCTTCCCATCAAAGGTGGAGTCTGTTTTCTACACTTGAGTATGGACTAGCCTTGTAACTTGTGTCAGTCAGATGAATGCTTCTACTTTCAAGTTTGGACCCCTGCTGCAGCCATGTGAAAGAGCCCAGTTTTGCCCTGCTGGCAATACGTGGCCCAGCCCACAGCCAGCACTAATGGCCAGATATGTGACCACTCAGCACCTGTCCCTGGTCTAGTGGCCAGCTAATTGTACTGCATGTCCTAGGTGAGATCAGGCCAAAGTGCTGGCTCACAGAACCATGAGTGAGTAATATTGAGGCTTTGTTTTAAAACTAGCATACAATATGAGATTCATTATGGCATTTTTGTACAATCCTATCATGTATTTTTCTCTTATTTACCCTCATTAGCCCCCTTGTTACTCCCTCTCCTACTCTTTCCCACTCCCTTCCAAATAGTCCCCCTTTTACTTTTAAGCCTGTCACACCATATACATATGTACTGTGATGTGTGTGTGTGTGTGTATAAAGTGTTGTTGTTAGGTGCCAACAAGTCAGGTCAGACTCATGGCAATTCTATGTACAACAGAATGAACACTCTCCGACACACTGCCATGCCCAACACTATGTTAGTGTTTCTCTGCTATTCGTGGGGTTTTCAATAGCTGATTGGGGGATTGTTTCTGGAGTGGGCTGTCAGGTCCTTCTCTTATTTTTGCGGTGCTGAAGATTGAACCTGGGGCCTCAGAGTCCACAGAACAAGCAATCTACCAATGAGTTAAACCTCAGCCCACATATGATATGTATGTGTGTATATCACACACACACACACACACACACAAACACACACACATATAAAATGTTGTTAGGTGCCATTGAATTGGGTCTGACTCATAGTGACTCTCATAGGGTTTTCAATGACTGATTGTTTCGAGATTGCTTCAGGAGTGGATTGTCAAGTCCTCCCATTTTTTGTGGTGCTGGAGATTGAACTTGGGTCCTCAGAGAATGCAGTGCAGTACTCTATCAACAGTATATATATATATATATATATATATATTTATATATATACACACACATATATATCACGTGTCTGTCAGATTGCTGTGCTACAGGGACTTGGATATTGCTGTAATGCTGAAAGCTATGCCACCCGTATTTCAGATACCAGCAGGGCCACCTGATGGGAATGGAGTAGTGCTCCTGAGACCTCCATTTGCTGATGTAGCATGACTCAGAATGAGAAGAAACATAGTGGCTGCAACAATGGACTCAAACATAAAAGACTATGTGCATGGCACAATATCAGGTAGTGTTCTGTTCTGTTGTACATAGGGTCTCTATAACTCTGACCCGACTTGATGGCATCTGACATTTTTTTATCTTTAAGTTCATTGATTTTTTTCCTTCTCCCAACTCAAATCTACTCTTGAGCCCCTCTAGTGAATTTTTCATTTCAATTAGTATACTTTTTAGCTGAAGAAATCTACTGGATTCTTTTTTATACTTTCTTTCTCTGTATTGGCATTCTATTTGATAACTTTTATCATACCTTCCTTTAATTCTTTAAACACAGTTTCCTTTAGTTCTTTGAATGAACTTGTCTGTATGTTCAGCCAGTGTTTGGTGAGAGCTTCTTAAGCATCTTAAGCTAATAAGACTTCTGCTCTTTGCTGGTGGATGTCTATGAGACTTGGAATAATCAAACTTCAGGTTCATTCTACATCCTGCTCTGATTGCTTCTTGCATACAACCCAATTAGGCACACAGTCTTCAGGATTCTTAGGGATCAGAAGGATAAGGCCTGCCTCTCCTGTGTGTGGCTTGATGGACCCAGGTCTTCTCAGATTGTCCTTTTCAATATGTAGTGTCCCTATGAGCAGACTGGGGCAAGGGCAATTGAAACTCCAGAATTCTCAGCCTGTCACTGCTGGGGCAGAGCCCTAGCTATGAGAGGGGGCTCTTTCTTTCTTGACTGACCCACCCAGAGGAAAACTTGTCATATGAAGCTGGGAAGTGACACTGGGATAACCTCAGACTGGGACTCAAAGCTTGCAGACTCATGCTGTTCTTGCGAAGCATTACTAATAGATTTTCCTAAATAAGTGTTTCTCTATTTGCTCTATGCCTTTATGGAAATTTTCACAGACTTTAAGTCATTTGGTTTTGTGTATGTTATTTTCTTTAGTTGGAAGGTCACCTGACCTTGGCACACCACCAACCATTCCTAACATCCCATCCAGGTGATGCATTAGCCTTTGCTGGGCTGCTTAGAGTCTGGCCCCTGTAAGCTTAGTTCAGCTGCCAGTGCTGGATGCTCTTTCCCAGAATTCTCTCCTCTGGAAACAGAGACTGTTGGTCCCAAACTCTGGCCTTAGATTCTTCAAGACAGCGAGAATACAACTTCCTAACAGAGTTTCAGCTGTCCCACTGGGGCCTGCCGTAGCCATGAAAACAGGACAGACACCCAGTATCATTCTCTTCTCCCAACTGTCCCCTCTCTCCAAGGCATAGCTGCTCTAGGTCAGGCTTCAGTGTTTGCAAAACTAGAAAAAGAAAAGATATATATTTCTTCAGAATGGATGTTGTTCAAGGGAGGGTTGGTGCCACTGGAGAAACTGGAAATGGAACTCTCCTGTCCATTTATTTTAGGTTGGGTAAATTGTTATATTTGGTTTTAATGAGGAACAGGTAAGATGTTCTGCAATGAAATCTGTAGTGTTTTTACTTTTGTATTGTGAGGTACAAAGTGGCAAAACAGCTGACAAGGGATAGAGTTAATTCTTTTCAAAACAAGACCTCAAGTCCCTTATAAATCCACGAGTCCCATCTCACACATAATCTAACATTTCCCACCGTGACTACCAGATTAAGAAACTGACTTCACATATGTATATTCAGTATTGATCAGACTTGATTTCCACTAGATTTTGTGCTGTCCAGCTTATTTTATTATATTGCATTGTCTTAGGAAGCAGAAAGGACAGAAGATCTTTAATGCTCCCATTCTAAAGAGAAATGTGCAATGTGGTCTCTCCATTAATTGGCCGGCTTAGTGCTTCTCAAATTGTATACTGTGCTAGCAAAGGTTATTTTACAGACTACTGCCACACTAGAAGCTCACAGTATTATTTTTACAGCAGTGACTCTCTGTGCCCCCCACCTCCCTCCTCTCTTTATTGTCTTTCTTATCTTTTCAGCAATTCCAAAGGCTCCAGTATTCCCTCACCTGCTAAGGTGCTGAGAACAGAAAAATAAACAGGATGCTATCTCTGGCCTCTAGTTGCTTGTGTGCTTTTGTAATCCTTCGCTTTATGGAAGAGAAGGCAGGTGAGTGTAAGATAAAGACCCATGACAATGGGACAGAACTGAGTTCCGCCAATAAAAGTGACCCCAAAATTAGTCAGGCATGGTGGTACATGCCTGTAATTCCAGTGACTTGGGAGGCAGAGGCAGGAGGATTTCCGGTCCAAGGCCAGAGGCACCCTGCATACTTTAGGATGACCCTCTCTTCAATTTAAAAAATAAAAAATAAAAATAAGGGGCTCAAGGTACAGCTCAGTGGCAGAGCTTTGCAAAGTATGACCGAGGCCCTGGATTCATCCCCTGAGTATCGCAAAAAAAAAAAAAAAAAAAAGCAAAAATACAAAAATAAAAATAATAAAGTGACCCAAAAATCAGTTTCACTGTTCCTTTGCCCCCTACTCTGCTCTTCATATTCTGGAGCTTGTTTGTGCATCAAATGTAGAGCATTTCATTCTAAGACAAAGAGAGCTTGGGAGAGAAGAGGAAACAGAAAACAGCAAGGAAAAGTATGGTATTGACTGAAGGCTTCCTTTAAAGAGACAGTGTGATGCAATTTCAATTAACACCACACCACCCACCAGACCCTTGCCATTCTTATGGTGATCACCATACCATGCAGAAAAGTGTTACTTAGACTGAGAACCTCAACATTTAATCATCATTTCACACACTGTGCCTGGCAAATGATTTTGTTCTGAATAGCTTTAATTGTAAGTCACAAAATCTTGCTGTAGGCTTTACATGACAAAGTTACAGAGCTGCGCAAATACCAACTCTTCTTTAAAACTTTCAAGTTCATGACAAATGTTAATTGCACTTTAAATAGGCAGTGAAAGAAAGATGCATTTATAAAGACATCATTCAAAAGACTTTTTTACACTGATCTCCTTTGCTTGATTACAAAAATTCCAAACCATCTTTCCACCTAGAGTTTACACAGGGTTTTCTCACCTGGAACTGAACTAGTACACGTGATTAAAGGGTTTCAACAACCATGAAGATCACTGGGCAGTGAAAGAGGAAAGACTCGAGGTGGCTGGTGGGAACCAGAACACAGCATTGCCTGGTGGAGAAAGAAAATGTATAAATCTGCGTGTGTGCGATCACAAGCTGTGATTTCTGCATTGCCTTCAGATATCTTTTCCACAGTCGGGGCACAGGATGTCATCCCTCTCTGTGAGGAAGCCTCGCCCCACCAAAGACAGGGAGCACTTCTTGCAGTTAAAGCAGTCGTTGTGCCATTGCCGTTCTTCAAAGGAGATGTACTTTGTGCCACCGAGTCCTGTGGACAGAGACCACACTGGGTGAATAAAAGGGAGAAGTGTTAACTACTGAGAACAGGGCAACTGGGACTAAAAAGGGATTTGCACTTTGATCCAGCTCAGCGTTTCACTGGGTGCCTTGTGTCTGGTGCTCAAGTGCTTTGTGATTCAAGGGAAGAGGTGCTAAAAGGAGTCAGGAGGGGAAAGGATGATGATCCTCCCTGGAATGGCCAGGAAAGGCCTCACACAAAAAGTGAGAAGGGGGAGGGAACTGACAATCCTGCAGTGGGAAAACCATGAGGTGAGCAGGAGCTGGGGGTCCAGGTGGGTGTAGGAGCTCCTTAAGGCAAAGCACAGTGGGGAAAGATGGGGCTGCCAACACAGGCGGGAGCAGACTATGACAGCTTTGGGGACTGGACAAAGGCACCTTCTTCTTCTTCTTCTTTTTTTTTTTTTCTGCAGTGTTGGAGACAGATGCAACCCCTCCATCATGTGTGCAAGGCAAGTGCTCCACCACTGAGCTACATCCCTAGCTCCAGTATTGTTAAACACGAAAACTAGTTACCCATTTCAAGTGTTGACTCATGTTTAATGACTAATCCCTATCAAATGTGTAAGGGACATTGGTCGCTGATTGCAACGTCAAGGCAGGTGATTTGTACTGCCTGTTGACCACCCTGAAATAAAACAGAATCAAATACCTGGGCTTATCTCATGGCTGTAATCTGTTGTGAAATCTGGATCATGAATTCCAACTACAAAGAGTTCTCTCCAGACACAATGGTGTGATCAACCATACTGAAGCGAAGTAGCCACAATGACTACTCCACTCAATCGTCTCAGGTCTCAGATCTACACGAGGACTCCCTGTTGTAGTTCCTGTTGTAACTTACTTGTTCAGGCTGACATTGGGCACTAAGGCCTTTAGAGCTACTCCACCTCAGCAACAGGGGTGGGACTGAGCCCAGACCTGTAATGCAACTCCCTGTGCCCTTCCTAATACCACACCACCTCTGCTGCTGAGTACAGATTAGCAAAGCTCAACAGCTCCTTTCCTAAACATCTTATTTGTTATTGTTGTTGTTAGGTGCCATTGAGTTAGAACTTTACACACACAAAAAAAGTAACCAGGGTTGGGGATGTGGCTCAGTGGTAGAGCATTTGCCTGGCATGTATGAGGCCTTGGGTTTGGTCCCCAATACCACAAAAAAAAAAAAAAAGAAAAGAAAAGAAAAGAAAAAAAGAAAAGAAAAGAAAAAGAAAAAGAAAGAAAGAAAGAAAGAAAGAAAGAAAGAAAAAAAGAATTACACAAAGTGACCAATATTTTGAGAATATCATTTGTCTTTGTAATCCTAGACTCATAATGACTATCAAAGACCTGCAGAGCACAGAGCCCACACTAGCTGGGCTCTGCCCAGGGCCAGGGTTTTAGGCCAGTGGTTTTAACTTTTCTGCATATCTGAATCATCTGGGAAGCTCTTAAAAATTCCAACGTTAAGGTCACAGCTCGTGTTAACTAAACCATGATCCAAGCATCAGTCATCTGTAACAGCTTCCAATGTGCAGCCAAGCCTGAACACCAGTGGTGCAGCCTGCACTTCAACTTGATTGAGGGGCAAGGGTGCTGCAGGGTTGGGAGGTGTTATTTTTCTTTTCAGCACACAGATCTCTCTGAATGGGATGCCAAACTGAGAAGCAGCTTCTAGGACACCCCAGCATCTCTACCATTCTGTGTTTCTCTTCCAGTCAGCCCTGATAAACTCTGCATGATGGAGGCTGGAGAGAGGGAGAATGTGACAGCGCCATGCATGGCAGCTGTCCCAGGTTGAAAACCTTCTTTTAGAAGCTCTTCCCCTAAAGTGCCAGCAGATTGGGCAAGCGACAGAGGTAAGAGTAAAGATAGCCCAAAACTCCTAGAGGGAAGATGTATATATAGCCAGTTCTGGTTATTCATGGTGGTTTTCTCAGCCAATAGTGGGCTGAGATTTAGCTCAGTTGATAGAGCAATGCTCTGCAGTCTCTGAAGTCCTGGGTTCAATTCCCCACACCCCCCAAACGGGCGAAGGATGTGGCAATCCACTCCTGAGGCAATCCTGAAAATATCAACCATTAGAAACCCCATGAGGGTCACTATGAGTCGGACATGATTCAATGGCACATCATCAGAACACATCACAACATCAGAAATTTTAAGTGCTATCATTTTTAAAATATTTTAATGTCATACGGAAATGTAATGAGCTCTAGATTATATCCTAGAGGATCGTTTTAGTGACCTGGGAATGTGAGCTAGTGGAGTTAGGTAAACTTGGTTTGAGGAAAAAGAAACTCAAGGGCAAGTGCACAGGGGTGTGTACATGTACCTGTGTAAAGACATTGCAAAGCCACACGGCCAGCCACGTATATAAAGTGTGCATGCCATCTTTTCACATACGATAGGGATGAAGAAATCAACAGCATGAACAGAGTTGTGCATTGCACATCATGGAACATTTTCTGTGCCATGATTGAATACTCACACTTTTCTCTCTCACCTCACCCAGACACTAACTGGTGTGGGCATACATTGTTGTTATTGTTAGGTGCCTCATAGGGTTTTCAATGGCTGATTGCTTCAGGATTTCTTTGGGAGTGGATTGCCACATCCTTTTCCAATTTTCACAGTGCTAAGGATGGAACCTACGTCCTCAGAGAGTGCAGAGCGGTGCTCTACCAACTGAGCTAAACCCCAGCCCATGGGCATACATGGTGAATTTTAAAGGACCTTCATCTGAAGCCCTCTATTTTCCTCCCTGAATTCCATGTTTAATAGCTCCATTCAGCGCCTGCTCTTCCAGCTAAGCAGATTTGCCAATTCTTTGGGGACTATAATAGGAATAAACTAAGCACATGCTGTCTGTCTTTATCTGGCTGAGGCCTGTAGTAAGAGACTCACTAAGATGTCACGGAGCAGTTCTGAGAACCACGTTAGCTGCTGAGCCTGAAAGTGCTGGTTTTCCTTGTGCTCACATGACTGTCTCAGACTTTCAGACTACAGTTTTGGAGCTAATGCAACCTTGAGCCGAAACCCCCTGAGAACAGGCCACATGCTTCTCAGTGACCAAGAGGGCTGGAGAGGACGTGTTCAGTCAGCTGCTGAAGTGTGTGCAGTGAATGTGCGGGGAGGAAAACTGGGAGGCAGAAGAGAGTGCTGGGGGCAGTGAGCCTGCAGAGCCTCAGACACCAACACCATCACATGTTAATGTGCTGGGGCTTGTTCAGTCTTCGCTGGAAGCTCCTTTGTCCCACCCCCACCCCCACCCCCGTTTTGTGGTATTGGGGGTTGAACCCAGGGCCTCACACTTGCATGCTTTGTAAGTGCTGTACCACTGAGCTACACTCCCAGCCCACTTTTTTACTTTTTGTGACAGAGTCTCTCTAATTTACACAGACTGCCTCTGATCTCGAACCTATGATCCTCCTGCCTCTTTCTCCCAAGTCACTGGGATTACAGGCATATGCCACCGTGCCTAGCTTGTGCCCTTTCTTTGCGGAGCTGGGGCTGGACTCCAGGGTCTACAGCATGCTTGGCAAGTACGTGACCACTGAGCTACACCCCCAGGCTTGTTCAATCTTCAGCTGTCTCCAGGAAGCGTACACCGGTGCCCCGGCAGGGGGTGTCCCTGAGACACTCACCGCTGATGGGGTTGGTACACCCAGCACACTTCTTGGCGTACAAGTTGCAGAAGCAGGTCAGGCAATAGGGGAAGTCATCCCGGGCTGTGAAGCGCTGCCCTGACAGCTGCTTCTTGCAGGCCGTGCAAACGAAGCACTCCTTGTGCCAAGGCTGATCCCTGTAGGTGACACCGCCTGTGGTGATGGGCTGGAGGGAGAGGGAGAGAGTTAGGGTGGCCTCTATTCCCACCCAACATCCTCTACCTCTGCTGAAATCACCCAGCTTGTTAAAAGTCCCGAGGAAGCTGCTCTCCAGATTTCAATTTGCGCATCGCTGCCCCTCCGGATGCTTCCACTCCAGTGCATAGCTCCTGGCTTTCCCCTAGTAACACTGGTCTTTGGGTAACTGCACTCAGCCCTTCCCCAGGAGTGGGGAAACTTCAGGTGCAGCCATCACCTGGACATCGCCACCTCCCCAGGGCAGGAGGCAGTGAGGCTGACTGGTCACGATCAGAGACATCGAGGATGCTCAGGACGGAATCCCACCCTTTCCTCAGCGCCCTGTGGCTGGGACGAGTCATTGCTGTAGGTCCAGGTACCTTGGTCTTCTCATCCACAAGGCAAGTGATGCAGACTGAGGGAGCACACCTCTGAGGAGGACTATTAGGAAGCCTCGCAGGTGAAGACCTTGCTGACAACTTGTGGGGCAAGAAGGAAGAGACTCACATACACTAGAGATTGGCAACTGGCACTGCCGCAGGAAGGGACCTGCATCTTGGATGCTTTGGATAAAATAAGCTGAAGTGTCTGTCCCTACCTTGTCTTATAGGTGTAGAACATTTGGAAGAAGCACTGCCATTTTATCCAGTATTTGTCTCTAAGTGCTGTTTTTTATATTCATTTAAACAACAGATGAATGATGGAGTAAGAGACTAGAGGAGCCCAGCTGATACACAGTGGCCGGCAGAGGACACAGTGGGGAGATGTCAGGTCACGTGGCTGTGCTTTTCATTGTCTGAACAGTATGATGGCGTTTGGTAATGCCTTTGGTCCACAGGTAAAGCTTGTGAAGTAAGACGTGTATTATTTCCATTTTAGAGATGAATAAACTGAGACCCAGAGAAATCTGTGACTTGCCCAAGAATGAATTCCTAGTTGGTTAAGGACAAGGCAGGAACTAGAATTCAGGACTCCTTTCTATCTTCATTAAGGCATAAATCGTAAATCATTTACCTATAAGTCTCCTCTGTCCTGGGGACAGAATTTATGCTAAGCATTTTGGGTCGGGATGTTTCCATGGGGATACAGGAGGCATGTCTGTGTAAGGTGTTTTCTCTGCCTGGAAATTGCTCCCTCCCTGCTCTGGGTCCCTTGCCCTCCACCCTCCTCCTACCACACCAGCCAGCTCAGACCTGTCTGCCTCAGCAGCAGGTTCTTACAGAAACCTTCCCCAGATGCATGGACGCCCCTCCACTCAGTCCACACCTTGTGTTACCAGCTCTGTTAATATGCTGCGCTCCTCCACCTCAGCGTACCTGTCAGCAGACACCTGGCTGCCTGGTGCAGTGGTCTCCACCTAGACCCGATGGGTCAAGTGTCTGGGTGTGACCTCTCCACCCCTAAACTCCTGGGGGTTCCTGGCCTGAGGGCCTCATTCGTGGCTGAGGAAAGGCATCCCCCCTGTGCATGCTCTTTGTGTATTTAGGGAGTGCACTCAGCAGTGGGGATCCCAAGAGGACCTCCTGCCTTCATTTCCACAACTGAACAGGCCATGCCAGTGGGCAAGAGAAGAGGAAGAAGGAGCAACTCAGAGGAACCAACTTCGAATCTTGAGGAGAAAAATCAGAAGTAGGAAACAAAGAAAAGGGCTTCAAATACAAAGATGAGGGCTGGGGTGGGCTCAGTTGGTAGAGTGTTGTTCTGAGTTCCCTGAAGCCCTGAATTCGATCCCCAGCACCACAAATACAGAAGGACCTGGCAGCCCACTCCCAAAACAATCCCAAAACAATCAGCCACGGGAAAGTCTATGAGGGTCGCTATGAGTCAGACTTGGCTGGAGGGCACCTAACAACAACAATTTAAAGGTAGGAATGGGAGTTCAGACTAAGGATGAAGAGAAAAACAGTGCCCTTCCTGTCAGTGGCCAAGGGGACCTGTACAAACTGTTTGCTTAGGAAACCCTAGAAAATCATGTAGTCAAGAGGGTCAAATATCCTGTTCATTTCAAGAACGCCCATGAAACTGCAGGGGCTGTCATGCAGAGGTCGGAACATAAAAAAAAAAAAAAAGCTAAAGTCAACCTAGTGGAGAAGGGACAATTTGGGGAACGCAAAAGGAGGGAGAGATCTAGCAAAAGGAGGAAATCCTGGGAGAGGAGAGGGGGGAGAGGAGGAACAAGGAGGAGTGAGGAATGGAGGAAAGGTGACCTCAGGATGAACAGCCCAACTTTAATAGCCCTGGAAATAATTATGATAACACCAATAATACCAAAGAATGATATTAATATAGATGGACTAGAAAATTCATGTAATAGTACTGACAATGTAAAAAGAAAGTTCACTACAGAAAAAGTTTCGATCTTAAACATAATTAGAACCCAAGGATATATAAAAAATATTACCATAAAAAGACAAGCAAATGGAAGAGAAGTCTTTGGTGGGGGGAGTGGGTTGGGGGGAGGAAGTGCACAAGAGGATAAAGGGGAACTTATCTGTGTAATGTACAACAAAATGCATATATGGAAATGTCACAATGAAAAGCATGTCAGAATGAATCACATTAAGGTGTACATTAAAAATTTCCAATAATAATAATAAAAAGGATACATGATCTGAAATGCATCTGATAGCTGTCACTGTGGGAAAGCCACATGTACCACCAGCCTCACAGAGGTGTCTCTGGTGGGTGCACCTAGGCCAAGTGGCTGGTGCGGCCAAGCATAGGGCTGGTGGCCCCAAGAGTGTGGAGTTTTTGCTGCCCAGGCTGCTAAATGCAGAGAGCACTGCTGGACATCAGGGGCTCGCTGCAGATTCTCTGGTCACAGGACGCATGCAGGTGAACGAGGCACCCATGACGTGCTGCCGCCACACTTCCGCCACACACTTACAACCATTAACCCACATGAGAGCTCCCAGCCACACAGACATGATCCTCACTAAGAAGGGCCAAACCTTTCCCAAACCAGAAGAGGAGCCTGCATGGCAGAAAAAGACCTCCCAGAAAAAACTGAAGAAAAGCAGATGGTGAAGGAATAAATTCAGCACAAAACAAACTCACATGCAGTGGGAAGGACAATTCAAGGGGCTGCAGGAATCCTAACAGTGTGGAGACCCAGAGCTCCACCAGCCACGGAGCTGCACAGGTGAGGGAGAGAGGGAGGAAGAGACTGCAGAAAACGAGTCTGCCCTGGGAAGGGAGCAGGTGGGTGCAAGAGGCCCGGCAGGGAGAGGGTCCTGCAGGGGAGCATTCCTTTTCCTTCTTGAACCCAGAACCTCAAGAGAAACTGCACACAATGGAGTTGATTAGTCTAACACATGCTCTGTCCCTACCCATGGGGCAGATGTCTTCTTCTTTACTGTTGTTCTCTCACCCTCTCTTTCCTTCTTTCTGGCTCCCTTCCTTCTCCTCTTCTCTCCTCCACTCCATTTTCTCCCCCTCACCTTATCTCCCTATCTGTCTCCCTCCCAAGTTTCAAGATTCATTTCTTGTTTATTCCAGATCAGCTTGACAAAGACACCTTTGGCACCAGCAGTGTCCCTTCCCTCTAATATCAGGTCATAAACATGAGAAAACCTTTGGAAATGTTCTGGGGGAGGCAAACCTGAAGAGCTTTTGTTACAGGGCACCACAGTGCTCAGCTCTGGGAAAGAGACCCAAGCACAGACCCAGCAATCAAACGCAGGGAAGTGTGTGAGGACACGGTTGTGAGGCTGGACAGCACAGCTCTCATGCCACTGAAGAGTCCTTTCTCTCAGAAGGGACATGGCACAGATGGGAATGGAGGCAACCAACTAGGATGTGCCAGGCCTGAGGGGACCCCTGAGGTACCTTTTTGCACTGAATGCACTGCAGGGCATACTGCTTCTCATAGCAGGGCACGCAGAAATTCTCACTGTCCTTAGGGATGAAACTCTTGGTTCCAATAGGCTGCTGGCAGCGGTGGCAGATGAAGCAGGTCTCGTGCCAGCTGCTACCCTTGTACTCCATCTTGCGGGTCCCTGTGGCCAGTTAAGAGAAAAAAAGCAGCTATCAGTGGAATGGGAGAAGGACCTGGCAACCCACTCCTCAAAAGCAAGCAGGCATTGAAAACCCTAATAGCAGAGAAGCACTGATAATAGTGTTTCACCTATCATACGTAGGGTCGCTATGAGTCAGATACTGACTCGACAGCTCCTAGCAACAATAACATCAGTGGAATAGCTTGGAGTCCTAGCAGTCCACCTTCAGGGCCTGCTACCTCTAGTTTTGTATCCAGAGCTAGTCTCTTACACTCTCAAAGGTTCACCTCCACACAAGGATGATTCCTATTTTGCAGAGAACTAGGACTTTGTCTTTTGGCTCAATGCTATACATGTAGTTCTTAGAACAATACATGAACATAGTAGAGACTTCAAATTTATTTGTTAAATATGGAGGTTAGGAATGTTAGATGAAAAAAATGCCTCCACAGCATCACAAAATGTGAAGAGGCATCTGGCAGAGCTCAGCCTGGTCCACATGGGGGCTGAATTTTGGCATGCATGGACTTGAGTAGTCTTACTCTATCCATGGTTTTGCTTTCTACAGTCAATTCTAGTCTGAAAACATTAAATGGAAAATTCCAGAAATAAATAATTCATTAGTTTTAAATTGCACATCCTTCTGGATAGTATGATGAAATGTCATGTGGTCTTACTCAGTCCTGCCCAGGATGTGAATCATCCTGTTATCCAGTGTATCCATGCCATATATGCTACCTGCCTGTTAGTCATTTGGTAATAGTTTCAGTCATCAGATTGACCACCACAGTACTATAATGCTTGTGTTTTACTTAATAATGAGTTTATCATTCTATTAGTAATTATTCTATTTTATTATGATTTATTGTCATTAATCTCTTTCAGTGCTTAATTTATGAACTAAATTTTATCATACATATGGACACATATAGGAAAAAACATAGCATATTTATGTTTGGGCACTATCCATGGTTTCAGGCATCCACTCTGGTCTCAGAACATAACCCCCAAGGATGGAGGAACTAATGTAATTTCTCCTATTGCCCTTCCTTTAATAAACACTCCATCTGGTTCACAGTAAGTAGACATGGCTGAGGAATGGATGGATCTGCAGCCTCAAGCTTGATTCAGTGAGGAGCTGCTACAACACTCACTTTGTAGAACTGGCTGCATCAACCAGGTTTTGATAAGTATTTGTGGTTTTATGTGCTGTGCTATATGCTATAATTAAAACCTAATTTTTAATAGCTGCTATCATTTGATATGTTTCTATCATTCCTCCAAGTCAGTCAAGATGCCTAGAGAATGGAAACACCTCTGGCTCACCCCATTATCACCATCAACCTTGACTCACAGCAAATGCTCTATGATTTTTGTCATACTTTACTAAAATAAAACTGTGTATTTATAGAAAGAGCTAATATAAGACAGAAGACATATGCAAGCACCCTTTGAATAAAGCAGAAGTAAAAAAAGACTTTGGGAGAAGGACGTGGCAACCTACTCTCAAGGCAATCCCAAAACAATCTGCCATTGAAAATCTTATGAGGGTCACTATGAGTCGGACACAACTCGACGGCACCTAACAACAACAACAACAAAAGACTTGGGAAAAGGAATGTCATGGATAAGGAGATAGAAAAGTGTTTCTAATACATGGGGTGTCTGCAGCCATAGCACTGTGGCATCTGATCCCATCAGATCTCGGAAGCTAAGCAGGGTTGGGCCTGGTTAGTACCTGGATGGGAGACCACCAGGGAACACCAGGTGCTGTAGGCTTGGGAGATGACCTGGCAACCCACTCCCAAAAATCAATCCACCGTTGAAAACCTTATGAGCAGCAGAGAGGCACGGCCAATAGTGTTTCACTTGTTGTATGCAGGGTCGCTATGAGTCGGATACCGACTTGATGGCACCTAACAACAACAACAACAACAATACATGGGGTACCCCAGGGGACAGGCCACTATGTATGCCCCACAGGCCAAACCCAGAGTTGTATCTCATTTTTAAGTGAGGTTTTATTGGCTTTAGGGAGTTCTTTTGTTTGCTTGTTTTGGTTTGGTTTTGGTTTATTTTTATTTTGCAGTGCTGAGAAATGAGCCAAGGACTTCGTGCATGCTAAGCAAGTGCTCTACCACAGAGCTGCACTCCCAGTGGATAAATGAGATCCAACTGGAATGCAGCCACACCTACCCATTTACTTCCACTATCTATGGCTTTTTCTCACTATGGTGGGAGAGCAGTTGTGTAGTTGTGTATAGCTGTGACAGAGACTGTATAGTCTGCACAACCCTAAACATTTTTCTTTTTCTTTTTTTTTTTTTTTGGTCTCAAACTTGCAATTCTTCTGCCTCCACATCCCGAGTGCTGGGATTACAGGTACGCAGTACTGCCTGGTTTATTTGGTTCTTGATGGCAGAATTCTGCCAGCCCCTGGGATCACATAAAGGGTAGGCACTGCCAGGTGATGGGTCCACCCATTAGACTTGGACTAGGGGTCAGAAGGCTACAAGGAGACTGCTGCTCCAGGGTAGGGGAATAATGCAGGCAGCACCCAGGGGTCTGGGAAGTAGTCTTTAGCTGCCAGTCCAAACAAAGTAGATGTGGTCCACACTACAAAGCTAAGTAAGGGCTCTATTTTAGCTAGCTGAAGGTTGGTCGGGAAACATCTGGATTTCAGATAATGAGAATTATTACATGATTCCTTTATTAGACATCATTCCTTGGCCACTTTCTCAGTTGTCAGTTCTTAGACCAGAAATTTGGGCTCTACCTTGTAAAGATGACATAAAATATGTAGGGTGCATTGTGGGGCATTATGTGAGAGGAACTCAGGGTGGTGACCCACAGTGACCCTCAAAGGTGAGGTATATGATCTACGCAATTCAATCATGAGCATTAGATCCTGAAATGAAAATTACATTGAGTAACTGAGATTCAGGGAAAAATGGTGGCAGGAGCTTAATATGCATTTAGAATGATTTCTCTTGGCTTCTAGGGGTTCCTTTACCCAGAAACACTTTTGTCACTTGCTCTTTTAATATTTGACCTTCACTCTGGTCAGGCAGGCCAAAGGATTACATCAATGAACATGGCAGTTATGATGCTCACTAAAGTGTGCTCTTGGCGTGTTCCAAGTCCCATCAACACCAGTGCTGAGGGAGAACACCTACAGGGAAGGTGTGGGCACCTGGAGCCTTACATCCAAGAGCTAATGGCTGCAGCGGCCACAGGCCTGTACAGTTATTGTGCAACATAGCCAGCAGGTGGCAGGAGAGCGCCATCTGCTAAGGCAGTTGGGGCAAACAGCAAGTATCCAGTAGCTGTTAGGTGCCATAGAGTGGGGTCCAACTCTAGCAACTCTATGTACAACAGAACAAAACACTCCCTGATTCTGTGCCAGGCACATGATCTTATTTATGTTTAAGCCCGTTGCTGCAGACACTGTGTCAATCCATCTAGTGGAGGGTTTTCCTTTTTTTCAATGACCTGCCACTCTCCCAAACATGATGTACTTCAGGGATTGGTCCCTCCTTAGTACATGTCAAAAATACATAAGATGCAGTCTAGCCATCCTTGCTTCCAAGGAGCACTCTAGTTGCACTTCTTCTAGGACAGATCTGTTGGTTCTTTTGACAGTCATGGAATATTCAATATTCATCTCCAGCACCATAATTCAAAAGCATCAATTCTCCTGTCTCCCTTATTTAATGTCTAGCTTTCACAACCATAAATGCAACTGAAAATGCCATGGCATGAGTCAGGAGCACATTCACTTCACTGTGACATCTTTACTCTTCAACACTTTAAGGTCTTTTGCGATAGGTTTTCCGAATGCAATGTGTCTTTTGATTTCTTGACTGCTTCTTCCATGGGTGTTGATTGTACAACCAGGCAAAGCAAAATCTTGGACAACTTCAGTCTTTTCTCCATTTATTATGAAGTTGTGTACTGACCCAGTTGTAAGGATTTTTGTTTTGTTGATACTGAGTTGCAATCCATACTGAAGGCTGTGTTCTTTGATTTTCTCCAGTAAATGTTTCAAATCCTCTTCACTTTCAGCAAGCAGAGTTGTGCCATCTGCATAACACAGGTTGTTAATGAGTCTTCCTCCAATCCTGATACCAAGTTCTTCTCCATAAAGTCCAGCTTCTTGGATTATTTGCTCAGCAGAGAGATTGAAGAGGTACAGTAAAAGGATACAGGCCTGTCACACACATTTCCTGATTTTAAACAAGCAGTGTTTCAAAGGACTGCCTCCTGGTCCATGTACAGATTCCTCATGAGTACAATTAGGTGCTCTGGTATTCCCATCCTTCACAGTGTGATCCATAATTTGTTATGATCCACACAGTCAAATGCCTGTGCATAGTTGATAAAACATAGGTTGACACCCTTCTGGTATGCTCTGCTTTCTGAGTAGAGGGAAGTGCAACTGTCTGCAGGATGTCATTCTGATTCAAGAAGGCAGGTGAGACCCCAGAAGCATGGGCACATTAGAGTAAGTGTCCCTCTCTGAACCTGCTTGAGGCTTTGAGGCATCTCTGAGAAACCTCTGCCAATGGGCACTTGGTGTTTGCGTGGTAAGAATCTGGTGAACCCCAGCACTGGTATTTTCATGGCATTCTCGTTTCCTATCTAGTCATCAAGAGATTGACTTTTGTGGGGTGTGGGCTGGTGGGGGAATTTTTACTTGGGACATGCCTCTTGTCCTATAAACTTAAATTCACTGCAAAAGCGATGCCTACTACTCTGGCTAATATTCACATTTTATTACTCTTTCAATTTTAATTTGTAATCATCATATAATGCTAGGGTTTGAATATAAAATGTCCCCCACTGGGTCAAGTTTTGAATGCTTGATCCCTAGCTGGTGGCCCTATTTTGGGAGGTTCTAGACACTTTGGGAGGTGGGACTTCACTGGAGGAAGTAGGTCACTGGGGACAGGCCCTTGAGGGTCTCTTGCCTCTGGGCTTTTCCGGTCTCTCTCTGCTACCTGTTCACCCAGAAGCAAAAACTAGCCCCCAACACATGCTCCTGCCACCATGATGTTCTGCCCAAGTGCATAGGGCAAGTGACCATGGACTAGACCTTCTGAAACCATGAGCTAAAGTGATACTTCCTCCCTTTCAGTTGTTCTCTTAGGTATTTTGGTCACAGTGAAGAAAATGTCTGACTAATACATATAATATTATCAAATATTATTATTTTCAATGCCCATTTATAGGTGCCTCTGCCAGAAGAAGTGGGTTAGGTGCCAAAGGGAGAGAGTCTAGAAAAGTCTGAGGTATTAAAAATAAATAGCAAATATTAGAATCAAAGCAGTTGCTTTGATTTTATTTTTATTAATTTATTTATTCATGCAGTGCTAGCGGGTTAAAACCAGGGCCTTGCACATGCTAGGCAATTGCTCCACCACTGTGCCATACCCCCAGCTTCCCATTTATTTTTTATTTTGAGAGGGTCTTGCTAACTTGTGCAGGAGCCTGTGGCCTCAAATTCATGATCCTCTTGCCTCGGCCTCTCGAGTCGCTAGAATTACAGGTGTGCACCACAGCCCCTGGTTGGTCTGACTTTTAAAAGACTGTTGAAGTGCTTCTCATGTTCTGTAGTATAATAGGGAGCCTACAGTCTACATTATGTATTTCAAACTATTATGCTGACTGAGACAAAGCGGAGGCCAGATCACTTGGACCCACGTAAGGGGCAGCAAGCTGGTTATGGACATGGATGGACCTGTGAGTAGGAGGGTTTATGGAAGGGTGACTTTGGGCTTTTGGGCTTGGAGTCCTGCTGTGTGGAGGGTCCTGACACAGAAGCCATCAAATCAGGCTCCAGGGAGAGGGAGGGCACAGATCTGCCAGGGAGTGGCACTGTGCCTGTGCCCTTGTTATTATTATACAATGTTTCCTGCTGCAGAGCTTGAAAAGTAGGATTTGTTTTCCAATTAATGCTGAGATTCTTATTGTTTTGATGGTTATGTCCAGAATGAGAATCTGGAGACAGGCCACAGGCTGACCTGGCTCTTTCAGGCCTCAGTTCTCATCCCACAATGCCCCTGCACTTGGTCTTGAGTTTCTAACGTCTGCAGTGCTAACATGACCACAAAAGGGGCCTTCCCGCTGGCATCCTGCCATCAGAAGCCGTCCCGAAGCTGTCTTCTCCCCAGCATCCCAGGTGCGCTGTAGGCCCATTCAGAGGGGTGTTTCTGTATCTTGTCACAGTGTGTCAGTCATTTTTAAGTTGTATGAACCACAAAAATGTGGTAGCAATAAGAAGCCATCTTGCTGAAGGCCTGATTATCTCTGTTTTCAAAATTATTACTTCTTAACCAATAAATCACAGGTTGGGGTTTAGGTCAGTGGGTAGAGTGCTGCGCTGTACTTTCTGAGGACCCGGGTTCAATCCCTAGCACTGCAAAATGAGAGAAGGATGGGGTAGTCCACCCCTGAAGCAATCAGCCATTGAAAACCCTAATAGGGTCATTATGAGTCGGACCCAACTTGACAGCACCTAATAACAACAACAATCAACAATAAGTCTTCCTAAGATACTTCCCATAGGGCAGTCTCTTACTCAGAATGCTTCACCAATTCTTCTTTGCCCAAACAATGCAAACTAAAAGGAAAACAGAAACTCTGTGACTGGCTAGTCAGCCATACACTTACCAGGGAGCTGGAGTCTGAGGCCTGTATGAGTGGCTCAGTAGTAGCGGGTGGGTCTGGCATGCACGAGGCCCTGGGGAGACCCTGCTCTCCTCTCCTTTCCTCCCTCCTCCCCCTACTCCTCTTTCTCCCTGCTCTGCCCCCCCCCCACCTCTTCTTTTCTTTCTCCCTCTCTCTCTCCCTCTCAATCTCTCTCCACACATTCTCACTATTGCCCAGGCTGATCTCATGGCTCAGTCAACACTCCCCGCTCTCCCTCTTCAGTACTTGGGACAACAGACATCCACCACCACACCTGCCTGAGACCATTTCATTAAGAAAAAAAAAAAAAAAAACCCTTTTAAGGGGTCTTTGTGTTGGTTCCATTTCCTAATGAAGAATTGAACTTCTTTAAAGCTACAGTTTCAAATTTAATATATCTGATATTCCTTTAAAGTCCTTCAGTTTATAAATCTCAAATTCTTAAGTAGTAGTAGAAATTGGTGACGAATCATAAGCTACCTTAAATGTCAAAATAGTTTACAAATTGTGAAAACTTCAACTGAAAATACCAAGCAGATACACTCATTCAAGTGCACACTTTAAGAATCAGAATCACAAGGTTAATTTACTTTTTTTTTTCTTTAAACCTCATACACACTTTATCAATTACTTAACGTTGTAACTATGGATTGAGCCACCACCCCTGACCATTTTGGCACTGAGGCAGGATGGAAAGATAGGGAAGTTCGGGGGCCGTGGAAAGGGAAAGAACTTTTACCCCAGGATCTGGTTTAATTCTCACCAGCTGAGAGTCGAGAACTTTGGTACAACTACCAAGAAGACTGCTGTGAGAACCGCCTACATAGAGACATTATTTTGAGAGATATTTAAAATAATGGAAAATTTAAAATAGCAACTATCCATGCTTGGAGTAAAAAAATGTACGTATCCTTTGAGTTAGATCTTGTTTTCCCTCTGTACTTCTGTGCTTCTTTGAGGCATGCCCAGGGAACTTCCTCATGACTTTTTCCTTAAACCTAAACAACATAACTTTCTTTCCATCTTTTTGGCACCTCCATAATCCATGACAGGGGCCTTTTGAGGTGCCTGAGGCTCATGTCACGCATAGCCCAGAGGCGGGCACCCAGGACTGACATCACATGGGGCGTGCCCCCCTCCCCCGCCCCCCGGCTAAGGAAAACTGGAGAGAACATGTGCCCAGGGCCTTTTTCTTTATGGCTTTCCAGGAAGCCCATGTCCCTGCCCTGATGCCCTGCCTTCTCTCTGAGGACCCACATATATTCTAAAGTGTGGACTTAATAAACTCTACAACTTTCCTTCACTCTTGCTGACTCATCCTGAAATTCTTTTCTGTGATGAAGCCAAGGACCAAGCTTAACCTGAGTGGAGGGCCCAACTAGGGAACCTCCTCAGGATAGGCAGCCACACTGCACTATACACCTCTGCTGTGCCACCAGTGACAGTACCAGAGACTGGTTTTGTAGAAGACAGTTTTTGAGGGATATCCATCTGATGGGAGGCAGAGCTCACAAGGTGAGGTGAGTGAGGGGGAGTGGATGTAAATACAGACAGTACCAGTCTGCAGCCCAGTGTCTGGGGATCCTTGGGTTAGAGTCTCTTAATATGTCTGCCCTTAATTCTAAGCCTTCCCAGAATTAAAGGATGCTTACGGACTGAAGAAGCTGTTCTGAGAATGGATACCTTCCAGGCAATTTGAGGGGCTCACTGCTCAGCTGTACCCAGTTTCTCCGCCAGAGGGCGCCAACCCAGGAAGCCCTACTATGTCTTCCCACCATCCAGAGCCTGAGACAGGGCTTCCGTCAGCACACCCACACCAAAGGGCTCAGAGCCCACATACCTCAAGTTAGCCTTTTCTAAATTCTGCCCAGGCTGGGATTTACCTCAGTTGGTAGAGTCTCTGAGGACTCGAGTTCAATTCCCAGCACCGCAAAAATGGGAGAAGGGCCTGGCAATCCACTCCCAGGGCAATCCTGAAAGAGTCAGCCATTGAAAACCCTATGAGGGTGGCTATGAGTCGGATACTGACTCGACGGCACCTAACAACAACAACAACAAGTTCTGTCCGCTCACAGATGTCTGTGCCCCTAGCCAGCCTGCCGCCCTGACATGGATCCAAGCCATCTATTGCCAGCATTATCCCATGCACACTTCCCAAGGCCAGCCCAGGGCAGAGAGGTCTTTGCCGGCTTTGTGTGGGTCTCTGCTAGGGATGTCAGACTGTAAAGGTCCCAAGTGGGACACACAATGACAAATTACCCAACATTCAGAGCAAACTGGTGATCTCAGTTTCTACCGGCTGAACCTGCAGTTCCATCTGCAAGCCAGCCTTTTACTGATCATGCAAAGGACACCCTGATGGCAAATGGCTTCTGAATCAGCCACAGCCCATGCCTATACCTCCTTCTCAGCCATCCAAGCTCTTCTCTGAGCTTGTCTCTCACCCTCATTTCTATGTCTGACAAGAGTTGTTTTTGCAATTCTCTATTTAAAAATTCCATAAATTTTTGTTCACACTTTTTTTTTTTTTTGCGGTACTGGGGGTTGAACCCAGGGCCTTGCTCTTGTATGCTTTGTAAGTGCTGGACCACCGAGCTGCATCCCCAGCCCATTTTTTTACTTTTTTGAGACAGGGTCTTGCTAAGTTATGAAGACTACTTCTGATCTCGAACTTGCAATCCTCCTGCCTCCGCCTCCCCAGTTGCTGTGATTACAGGCATGAGCCACTGTGCCTGGTTTGTTCACACTCTTTTTTAAGATAGAAGGTTCCTCTTTCCCACATAAAAATAAAACAAACAAATTCCCTTCCCCCCAAAAAAGATCAAGGGACACAGTTTCATCCTCCCCTTCCAACAAATGGGGCATCTTATCCCTAGCTCCTGAGAAGCTGTGTTTGCTTTTGTTTTTGTTTTGTTCTGATTTACAGTACTTGAGGGTTGAACTCAGGTCCTCAAACATGCTTTCCAAGTAGTCTACCACTGAGCCACATTCCCAGCCCCCCTTTTTTATTTTTTATCTTGAGACAGGGTCTCGCTAAGTTGTACTGGCTGCCTCTGGCCTCAAACTTGCGATCCTCCTCCCTCCGCCTCCCAAGTCCCTGGGATTATTGGTGTGTGCTGCTGCACCCAGCTGGTTCTGTCCTTCATGATGTCTATCCAACACACTAATTCCATGAGAGCAGGTGTGGGGGTGGCTGTCAGCCTGCAGTTCACCACCACTCAGCTGTGGCCCAGTGCCTGGCATACTTGCTAAATATCTGAGTGAGTGCACATTCAGCAAGGAGAAGGAAAGCAAAGAGAAACATGGACACTGGTGGAAGATGGGTGCTGAAGAGGGAGAAGTGTTTTCAGGTAGAATGCCAAGAATTCCTCAGTCAGCCCTTGGAATCTACAGCTCTCCATCCTTAGAATGAACCAACCACATGCTGAACATATACAAACTCCTTGTTGTCATTCCCTAAACAATGGAGTATAACAGCTATATTCATAGTGTTTACATTGTATTGTTGTTGTTGTTGTTAGGTGCTGTCGAGTCGGTATCCAACTCATAGCGACCCTCTGTACAACAGGGGAAACACTATTGTCAGTGCTTCTCTGCTGTTCATAGGGTTTTCAATGGCAGATTGATTTTTGGGAGGGGGTTGCCAGGTCCTTCTCCCAAGCCTACAGCTTCTGGTGTTCCCAGGCGGTCTCCCATCCA